>CAWUDS030000940.1:0-100899 GCA_963859935.3 Lathyrus sativus | reverse complement strand
AGACACCCCAGATGACCTATAACTTGTAAGGACCATAACTTGAGTTCTATAAATCTCCTTGAGGTCTTCCACCACTCAAATTAAAGGTCTTGAGATCCTCTACAAGTTTCATGTTGGCCAAGAAGCCATTTGAAGCTAGCATTTTGACTTATCTTGCTTGGAAATTTGACCTAAACTAGGGGATTTTACAGAGAAACCCTAATTTAGTAACTCCTCTTCTCCTTGATTTCTCTTGAATTCTCCTTGTCATATCTCCATATCCTTCTTCATATGTCAAATGTTGATCCCCACATCTCTCCAATAGACTTGAATGCCCTCTTAAGTCAGTCAATTGACCTAGGGTTGACCTAGGGTTGACCCAGATGAAACCCTAGTTGACTGTCTTCAACTATAGCTCTTGTGCCTTCATCAATGACTTGTTTTCTTCTCCAAATGACTTTGTAAGTCTCTCAAGATGTCTAGATACTCTCCATACCTTCAATCCACAGCTCACAACCCTCTTGTTGACCCTCAGATACCCTCAGCTAGGAGATGATCCCAAGGCTTGATCTGCTGAACTCTTTGCTTTCAAATTCTTTCCTGATGACTTGAATGAGGTTGAATTATGATGATAACCTCTTGCTAGGCCTCTAGAGATGGAAGTAATGATTGGTCCCCTGTTGAATGACTTGTTATACTTATGCTATGCAGATAGTTAGTCTATGTACATGACTCTATATGCAAATGCTAATGATGATGAAACATAAATCCAAGGAATAAGGTTGAGCAAATTTTAGGGTGCAACACCACCCAAATGAGATTTTGCAATTTCAATTTCTCTTCAAAATGTCATCCACACCAGTCACAATTCTAGCTCTGTTTGGGCATGAAAATGCTTGGAAAATTAATCTCATGAAATATTGAATTGGTTGGTTATGCTCACTTCCTTGTTTGCAATCCAATGGTTCATGTTGGTTATGTTGCTTCATCATGAAGAAATGAAATGAAATGGCATGAATTTGACCTCAAAACAAAATTATAACATTTCCAAAGTTCCTAAAATTATTTTTCCAATTAAAATGACCTATAACTTTGCCTTGTTTGGACACAAAATGACTTATTTCAATTTTTGGTCATTAAATGCCTTTAATTCTTCTTTTTCAAAATTTTCTCAAACCGCATCCTTCCTTGACCCATTTCAATGTCTCCTTGGTACATGGTCAAGGATAAAACCCAATTTTGAGAAACTTTCAAGTTGAAAAAAGTTTCATTTGAGGTGTCTAAGTTGGTGAAAATGACCTATAATCATAAATGACCCATAATCACAACTTCCCAAAATACCCTTGACTTGTCAAAGCCATAACTTGAGTTCTACAAATCCTATAAAGGACTTCTAGTACTCTCTAGAAAGCTAAGAGAATAAGGAACAACATTCATGTTGACCAAAAGTTCATAGGAATCATCCTTCTTGGGAAAAAGTTTCATGCAAGTTGGGTAACTTTCAAGCTCCAAATTCACATACCTCAGATGACTTGTAACTTGTCAAAGTCATAACTTGAGTTCTACAAATCCTATCAAGGACTTCTAGAACTCAAATTAAAGCTAAGACCATGCTATACAACAATCATGTTAGGGTCAAGATGAGATGACAATCATATCTTGAGTTAAATTGCCTTGGAGATAGGGGTCAAACTGTGGGATTTTACACTGTCAAGTCTTAGAAACCCTAGCTTGAAACTTCTCAAACTCTTCAATCATGATGAGTTAACCTTGGAATCATCCTTATAACATCTCAATGTATCAATACATGATCACATGGCTCTTGAATTAGGTCTCAATCTCCTTCAAATCCTCAGTTGACTTAGGGTTGACCCAGTCAAACCCTAGCTGCACCAATCACGGCTGAGGCTTCTTATTCTTGCACAATGACCTATCTAGGCCTCAAAGTGATCTTCAAACCTTCTCATTAGATCTCTCAAGACCTCAAGTCCATCTTCATGGCCTCGGAATCATCTGAAGGTCTTCCCCATAACTCTCAAGTTAGGAGACCTACACACTTGGCTTCAATCACTCTCTCTGAGGATCTTTTAACTTCTCTGACAAGGATATACACCCTTGAACACCTGAATAAGCCTCCCAGCTAGCTTCAAAGTCTTGTGTAGCCCTTGATTAGTGATCATGCCTCTTGATCTCCTGCATACATGTCAAAGAAATGCAAATGATAATGCTAATGTGCATGAAATGAAACATAAGCTAGGTAAAGAAATGTTGGGCAAATTTTGGGGTACAACAACAGGCATCGAACCCGAAGGTCGGATCAACATGAAGTTGAGAGGAACATTTGACTTCACTGTCAAGCATCTATTAAACAAACAGGCATCAAATCCGAAGGCCGGCTCAACCCGAAGTTGAGAAGAACATCTGACCTCAACGTCAGGCATCTGTTAAACAAACAGGCATCGAACCTGAAGGGCGGCTCAACCCGAAGTTGATAAGAACATTAGACCTCGCCGTCAGGCATCTGTTAAAAAAACAGGCATCAAACCCGAAGGCCGCCTCAACCCGAAGTTCAGAAGAACATTTTACCTCGTCGTCAGGCATCTACTAAACAAACAGGCATCGAACCAGAAGGCCGTCTCAAACCTTAATTGAGAAGAACATCTGACCTCGCCGTCAAACATCTGTTAAACAAACAGGTATCGAACCCGAAGGTCGGCTAAACTTAAAGCTGAGAGGAACATCTGACCTCCCCATCAGGCATTAGTTAAACAAACAGGCATCGAACCTGAAGGCCGGCACAACACAAAGTTTAGAAGAACATCTGACCTCGCTGTCAGGCATATGTTAAACAAACAGGCATCGAATTTGATGGCCGACTCAAACCGAAGTTTAGAAGAATATCTGACCTTGCTTTCAGTCTTTAGTTAAACAAACAGGAATCGAACCCGAAGACCGGCTCAACCCGAAGTTGAGAAGAACATCTGACCTAGCCGCTAGACATCTGTTAAACAAACAGGCATCCAACCCAAAGGTCGGCTCAACCTGAACTTGAGAAGAACATCTGACCTCGCTGTCAAGCATCTGTTAAACAAAAAGGTGTGGAACCCGAAGGCCAGCTCAACCCGAAGTTGAGAAGAATATCTGACCTCGCCGTCAGGCATCTGTTAAATAAACAGGCATCAAACCCGAAGGCCGTCTCAACCCTTAGTTGAGAAGAACATCTGACCTCGCTGTCAAACATATGTTAAATAATCAGGTATCGACCCCGAAGGCCGGCTCACCTTGAAGTTGAGAGGAACATCTGACCTCCCTATCAGGCATTAGTTAAACAAATTGGAATCGAACCCGAAGGCCGGCACAACACGAAGTTGAGAAGAACATCTGACCTCGCCGTCAGGCATCTGTTAAACAAACATGCATCGAACCCGAAGGCCGGCTCAACACGAAGTTGAGAGGAACATCAGACCTCGCCGTCAGGCATGTGTTAAACAAACAGGCATCGAACCCGAAGGTCGGCTCAACATGAAGTTGAGAGAAACATTTGACTTCACTGTCAAGCATGTGTTAAACAAACAGGCATCAAATCTGAAGGCCAGCTGAGCCCGAAGTTGAGAAGAACATCTGAACTCAATGTCAGGCATCTGATATACAAATAGGCATCGAACCCGAAGGGCGGCTCAACCCGAAGTTGATAAGAACATTAGACCTCGCCGTCAGGCATCTGTTAAAAAAACAGGCATCGAACCTGAAGGCCGCCTCAACCCGAAGTTCAAAAGAACATTTGACCTTGCCGTCAGGTATTTATTAAACAAACAGGCATCGAACCCGAAGGCCGTCTCAAATCTTAATTGAGAAGAACATTTGACCTCGCCTTCAAACATCTGTTAAACAAACAGTCATCGAACACGAAGGGCGGCTCATCTTGAAGTTGAGAGGAACATCTGACATCCCCATCAGGCATCAGTTAAACAAACAGGCATTGAAGCCGAAGGTCGGCTCAACATGAAGTTGAGAGGAACATTTGACTTCACTGTCAAGCATCTGCTAAACAAACAGGCATCAAATCCGAAGGCTGGCTCAACCCGAAGTTGAGAAGAACATCTGACCTCAACGTCAGGTGTTGCGGTGAAATTTGGATCTCAAGCTATTGATTAACTTGAATCATATTTCATTTACAACCGGACTTTAATTTATCCAAAAAGGAAAGGTTTAAAGAAAGAAAGACCTATAAAAATGCAAAGCAGAAGGACAAGGCCTAAAGCTGAGCAAAGAGAGATCTAAAGGTTCGGGGGTTGGTTATACCTAGGGAAGGTGTTAGCATCCTAAGTATCTGTAGTACTCTACAGGAATCTCTTGTTAATATTTATGTTTGCTACAGTTTGCTTGCTAAGGGAAAAGTACTAAGGGTATTAATCTAAAGATGTAGAGGGTATGTACAAAGTTTTCTCACGAAGACATCGCATCTCGTGCCTACGTATCCGGACGGGAATGGAATCAGAGGAATCGTAGTTCCCCTATCTAGGGATGAGGATCTCTTGACTGTGGTCAAGGTTCCCAAAGTGAAGTAAGTATTCATAGTGAAGTACTTACATGGAGTTCGGCGACTCCTCTTCTAAGTTAAGATTGTTATGATAAAGGATGTCCATGGCGGGATGGTAAACATGAGTGCGGCGACTCAAATCCTAAGGCTAGGATAAAGGGAATTAAAGGTTGTCCGCGGCGGGACGGTAAACATGAGTGCGGCGACTAAAATCCTAAGGCTAGGATAAAGGGAGAATGTCCTCGGCGGGATAGTTAAAAGTGAGTACGGCGACTCGTGTAAAAAGGAAGTTTGTTGTTATGTACAAGCAAATTATGTACAGATAAATCAGTTTAACCTCGTAATTTAGGAGGAAAGTATCATGGTGACAACCATTAAATGAGCACATGAAATTGATAAGGATGAAAATGCAATGATCACAATCAAAGCAGATGAAAAAATAACGAGAACTGTGACGACAGATCGCATTCCAATACAGTCAACAGATAAAAATGTTAACAACCAAGAAATAAATCCTAGCATGTTAACTAACATATATAGGCATGGATTCAAACAAGTTTCAAGAAAAATATTGAAGGGAAACAATTAAAAATTTATCTGTAATTACATAAACGATCGCGAAAACGCGTACACTTGTACATAAACAAACTGGGTGATAAAAAATACAAACATGAAAAATAATGGCATGGCATGAAAGTACACATTAATATAAGCACAACAAAAAAAGAACGGACGAAAAATGATGAAAAACGAGTGAGATACGAATTTTTGAAATTTACATGAAAAATCACAAAAATGGATAAAAGAGTTGCCCTCCTCAGGGGTCGAACTCAGGTAGTTGGCATGAAAGGCGCATGGTCTTACCACTGGGGTGGCTATACATCCATTGATGAAGCCACCCCTAATTAATTATAAGGGTAAGTTTCATGACAGGTTGGGCAAGAAAGCATAAACCGAGCATTTACGTTTTGTATCGTATCTCCCTAACCGTTTATCGGAATGGAACAAAATTTATATGGATTTGGGGTAGAATTGAACAAGGAACATGATAGTGGTCTCAGTGTTCAAAAATTCCTATCCTTCTGCAAAACCCGATAGTGCTTTTGTTTTAGGCTCAAAGATGCAATTTCTCATGGGCAGCCTCAGACACTTATGTTCCAAGCCTATCAATCATACACACATCATAGATAAATGGTAATGAATGAAAACAACTCATACTTGGGGCTGAAGCTGGTCTGTTATGGAAGTTCACATACAAAATGCAAAGATGACATGGATTATGCATGAACATGTGGAATTTATGCCTAGGGCAAGCATTGATCACCACAACCTTACACATACCTCTAATATAAGTAAGGAAAGAGTCTTGAGTGAAAAATAGAGGGCTGTATTGACAGTGTGAGATTTTGGTGTTCAAAGTGCATTTCTTGTGTGTGATCATGCATTTCAAAGTGTGGTTTTGGTTCTAACCAGTTTTATCTTCAAATGACTATACAAACACATTATAAATGATAAATATGAAGTGTTAGATCAAGTGTTTCAATTCAAAATCAACTGCTGCAGAGAATGGTGTGTGATGTTCTATTTTGTGAAGAAAAAATGCATTTGAAGAGTGAATTTTCATGACAGTGAGTTTTGGTGCAAAGTGAACATGCTAACATCTCAAAAATGATCTATATGGAGTGTGTGTAACATGGTTTGAGTGAAAACAAGTTTCTGGCAAAAAGTGACTTGGTATGTGAAGGTGTATGTGACCATTTGCATTTTGAAAGTGATTTTTCATGATAGAGTGATTTTCAATGAAATGATTATGCAAACATGTTACAAATGACCAATAGGAGATGTTCCAATCTTTACATGGGAGAAAAATCAACTAGCATAACAGTTAGTATGGCATATGCAAATAGGAGCAAAAATAACATTTTTGAAAAAAAGTCAAAAATAACACATAACTTCCACTAGTGGAAGTTCAGTGCAAAAGTTGCCAAAAGTATTTTTAGGCAGATTTTAAAGGTAACTTTCACTGGTGGAAGTTTAGTGTAAAAAGTGACAAAAATCATTTTCATGCAGGTTTTAAACATGACATCAACATACAAGACATAGATTGGATATTAAAGTGTTTTTTCAAAATGATAAGATACACACACACCACATATATGCTAAAAGATGTCTCTATGCTAAAAATGCAGACTTAATGCTTCCAAATCAGAAAGTGACATAGGGATGGCATCTTGATGCAAATGATACACATTGAACATGAAAAACCACAACAGGTATAAACAACTTAAATAAAACATCCACACACCTCAGAAACATGAAACTAAGTATGATCATACTCAAAAATCAGGTACAAAACCATCAAGGCAAAGTTTGGCATGTGAGCACAAAACAATAGCAAAGCAAGCTTTATGTCAAAACTTCAAAAATTGTCCTTATGGTATAATGATGAATGAGATGAATTCAACGCACATACCTCTTGTAGACAACTTCAAGCAAGCAAAAGGAACAAGAAAACCAGAGAATCTTCAATCACCTCCTTGTTTTGAACCTTTCTTCCTTTTGAAGCAAAATAACAACCTTGTGACAGTTTGAGAAATAGGCCTCACCAATGATTCTCAATCCTTTGGACAGTTGAGGAATGATGTAGGTGTGGTGTATGAATGATTAAAACCTCAAGAAAGTGCTTGGAACAAGAATTGGTGAATTTGGTAGCTTTTGGTCAAAGTAACTTGGTGAACAAGTTGACTTTTTGATTTTTGAGGTTCCTTGGTGGTTTAATGGATTATACACCTTCTATATGTTATTTAGAAGGTGTATGGATGGTTGTGGGAGTGGTGGAAAGGGTAGAAATGAATCTGGGTAGATTTCACTTCATGGCCATTTTGAGTGTTTTTATGAACTTTGGTGTTTTGTAGAATTTGAAGCAAGGTCAAGGAATTGTGGTAACAAAACTTCTTTGTAGTTTCTATCAGATGAATTGTGTTTGAAATGAGGTTAATGAGTCCTCCTTTTATAGAGAAATGGATTGAGGTGCTTGCTAGAGACCTTTCTTCACCATGAAGCAAGCTTTGAGATTTTTTGAAACAAACCTCCCTTGAAGGGTTTTCCACTTGTTCTGCTACAAGACCATTTTTTTCAAAGTCCCTTAATGATTTATGATGTTTGTAGAAGGCTATAGATCATAGGAAAGGGGCTGGTATAGTCTTTAACTTTACACCTCATGCTTGGAAAATTCAAATTGTCCACTTGCCCACTTGTATGGCAATGAACTCAATCCTTTGATTTTGTGATATTTCTCCACAAATTGCTCTTGCTTCATGCTACACACATCTTATATATCATATACAACAAGTTGAATCAAGAAATTTTGGCAGATTTAGTGAAGTAAGTCATTTTGAAAATTCAGCCAATGTGGGACTTAACATGTGAAACCTCCAACTTTGCACCTATGTAACTTTCTGCACACAAGCTTTTAAAGTGAAAATAACTTAGAAATTTTCTAAGTTATTTTCCCTTCTAGGAATGTTTTTGCTTCTATCTCAAAAAGTATGCATTTTCTGGTTGTGGACTAGTATGGGACTTTTGTAGGACTTGTCAAGAGCTTTCTAATGAGCTTGGAACCAACTCAATTGAGTGTGTGGTTAAGGAGTTAGGGTTTAGCCCCTTTTTAAACCCTAATTTTCCCGATTTTTCGATTACTCTCTCATCCTTGATCCAATGATCATGAAAATTGATATGCAAGTCCATTATGACATAAGTAACAACTTTTATTCACAACTTGGATTCCAATTCTCAAAATTTGAAGAGTTGACTTTTCGGTCAACCGTACGATCGATCGGTGCCGATTGAGTCGCCTGTTGACATTCTGGACATCCTGAGACTTTGATACTTTTTGAATGGTCTTTAATAAGCTATATGAACTTTATGGACCTCAATACCACCATTACAACACCTTCCAATATCAAAGTCAAACCACAGTTGACTTTTCACTAGTTAAAAACCCTAATCGGGGCCTCCTGACTTCACTGTCTTTGATTCTGAACTGATTTCTTCAAATTGACTTCTCATTTGACTTTGATATTATCTTTGATTTCATTCCACAATTGAATTGGCCCAAATCATTGGTTGATCATTCCTTGGTTGTTTTGAATTTGTCGGTGCGAACACCCTGATTCATCTGCATCTTAAACAAAGAAAAACTTGAACTGGGTTAGGGTTAGATAATCATATGAGTATGATCCTAACATGATAATGAAGATCTAAGGGTCAAAATTTGGGGTATGACATCAGGCATCTGTTAAACAAACAGGCATCGAACCTGAAGGGCGGCTCAACCCGAAGTTGATAAGAACATTAGACCTCACCATCAAGCATCTTTTAAAAAAACAGGGATCGAACCCGAAGGACGCCTCAACCTGAAGTTCAGAAGAACATTTGACCTCGCCGTCAAGCATCTATCAAATAAACAGGCATCAAACCCGAAGGCCGTCTCAAACCTTAACTGAGAAGAACATCTAACCTCGCCGTCAAACATCTGTTAAACAAACAGACATCGAACCCGAAGGCCGGCTCAACTTGAAGTTGAGAGGAACATCTGACCTCTCCATCAGGCATTAGTTAAACAAACAGGCATCGAACCTGAAGGCCAGCACAACACGAAGTTGAGAAGAACATCTGACCTCGCTATCAGGCATATGTTAAACAAAAATGCATCGAATTTGATGGCCGACTCAACACGATGTGTAGAAGAACATCTGACCTCGCTATCAGGCTTTAGTTAAACAAACAGGAATCGAACCCGAAGACCGGCTCAACCCGAAGTTGAGAAGAACATCTGACCTAGCCGTCACGCATCTGTTAAACAAACAGGCATCGAACCCAAAGGCCGGCTCAACCCAAAGTTGAGATGAACATCTGACCTCGCCATCAAGCATTTGTTAAACAAAAAGGTGTGGAACCCGAAGGCCGGCTCAATCCGAAGTTGAGAAGAATATCTGAGCTCGCCGGCAGGCATCTGTCAAATAAACAGGCATCAAACCCGAAGGTCGTCTCAACCTTTAATTGAGAAGAACATCTGACCTCGCCGTCAAACATTTGTTAAACAATCAGGTATCGAACCCGAAGGCCGGCTTACCTTGAAGTTGAGAGGAACATCTGACCTCCCCATCAGGCATTAGTTAAACAAACAGGCAACGAACCCGAAGGCTGGCACAACACGAAGTTGAGAAGAACATCTGACCTCGCCGTCAGGCATCTGTTAAACAACCACGCATCGAACTCGAAGGCCGGCTCAACACGAAGTTGAGAGGAACATCTGACCATGCGTCCGGAATCTGTTAAACAAACAGACATTGAACCCGAAGGTCGGCTCAACATGAAGTTGAGAGGAACATTTGACTTCACAATCAAGCATCTAATAAACAAACAGGCATCAAATCCGAAGGCTGGCTCAACCCGAAGTTGAGAAGAACATCTGACCTCAACGTCAGGCATCTGTTAAACAAACTGTCATCGAACCCGAACGGCGGCTCAACCTGAAGTTGATAAGAACATTAGACCTCGCCGTCAAGCATCTGTTAAAAAACAGGGATCGAACCCGAAGGCCGCCTCAACCCGAAGTTCAGAAGAACATTTGACCTCGCCGTCAGGCATCTATTAAACAAACAGGCATCAAACCCGAAGGCCGTCTCAAACCTTAATTGAGAAGAATATCTGACCTCGCCGTCAAACATCTGTTAAACAAACAGACATCGAACCCGAAGGCCGGCTCAACTTGAAGTTGAGAGGAACATCTGACCTCCCCATCAGGCATTAGTTAAACAAACAGGCATCGAACCTGAAGGCCGGCACAACACGAAGTTGAGAAGAACATCTGACCTCGCTGTCAGGCATATGTTAAACAAACAGGCATCGAATTTGATGGCCGACTCAACCCGATGTATAGAAGAACATCTGACCTCACTATCAGGCATTAGTTAAACAAAAAGGAATCGAACCCGAAGACCGGCTCAACCCGAAGTTGAGAAGAACATCTGACCTAGCCGCCAGGCATCTGTTAAACAAACAGGCATCGAACCCAAAGGCCGGCTCAACCCGAAGTTGAGAAGAACATCTGACCTCGCCGTCAAGCATCTGTTAAACAAAAAGGTATGGAACCCGAAGGCCGGCTCAATCCGAAGTTGAGAAGAATATCTGACCTCGCCGGCAGGCATCTGTTAAATAAACAGGCATCAAACCCAAAGGTCGTCTCAACCCTTAATTGAGAATAACATCTGACCTCTCCGTCAAACATCTGTTAAACAATCAGGTATCGAACCCCAAGGTCGGTTCAGCTTGAAGTTGAGAGGAACATCTGACCTCCCCATCAGGCATTAGTTAAACAAACAGGCATCAAACTCGAAGGCCGGCACAACACGAAGTTGAGAAGAACATTTGACCTCGCTATTAGGCATCTGTTAAACAAACACGCATCGAACCCGAAGGCCGGCTCAATACGAAGTTGAGAGGAACATCTGACCTCGCCGTCAGGCATCTGTTAAACAAACAGGCATCGAACCTGAAGGTCGGCTCAACATGAAGTTGAGAGTAACATTTGACTTTACTGTCAAGCATCTGTTAAATAAATAGGAATCAAATTCGAAGGCCGGCTCAACCTGAAGTTGAGAAGAACATCTGACCTCAATGTCAGGCATCTGTTAAACAAACAGGCATCGAACCCGAAGGGCGACTCAACCCGAAGTTGATAAGAACATTAGACCTCGCCGTCAGGCATCTGTTAAAAAAACAGGCATCGAACTCGAAGGCAGCCTCAACCCGAAGTTCAGAAGAACTTTTGACCTCGCCGTCAGGCGTTTATTAAACAAACAGGCATAGAACCTGAAGGTCGTCTCAAACCTTAATAGAGAAGAACATATGACCTCGCTGTCAAACATCTGTTAAACAAACAGGCATCGAACCCGAAGGCCGGCTCAAGTTAAAGTTGAGAGGAACATCTGACCTCCCCATCAGGCATTAGTTAAATAAACAGGCATCGAACCTGAAGGCCGGCACAACACGAAGTTGAGAAGAACATATGACCTTGCTGTCAGGCATATGTTAAACAAACAGACATCGAATTTGATGGCCGACTCAACCCGAAGTTTGGAAGACATCTGACCTCGCTGTCAGGCTTTAGTTAAATAACAGGAATCGAACCCGAAGCCCGGCTTAACCCGAAGTTGAAAAGAACATCTGACCTAGCCGCCAGGGAAATTTTACCCCATACCCCTACAATTATACCCATACCCCTACACTAAAATTTTTTGGACCAAAATACCCTCGTATGAAAAGTTATAATTTTTTGGTTTGTTTACCGGAAGACTTTTTGGAAGTCTTCCGGTTTACATTTTTTTGGTTTGTTTACCGGAAGACTTTTTGGAAGTCTTCCGGTTTACATTTTTTTTATTTGTTTACCGGAAGACTTTTTGGAAGTCTTCCGGTTCACATTTTTTTGATTTGTTTACCGGAAAACTTTTTGGAAGTCTTCCGGTTCATGTTTATTTTTTATTTTTTTAATTTTTAATATTTTTTAATATTCAAATTACAAATAAATTTATTCTATTTTAGTTAATTAATATATTTATTCTATTTACTCTATTTATTCTATTTATTTATTTAATAATAATAATTCCACTAATTTGATTTTTTATTAATTTACTATATTTATTTACTTAATAATAATTACTCTACTAATTTGGTATTGTTTTTTTTAATCAATAAAAATAAAAATTGTTAACTAATTTATATATTGATTGTGTTCTTTAAAGAAGAAAATTAACAATTTAATAATATGTTTATATGAAAAATAAAAATAAATATCATATTTAAATTATAATCCTATCATTTCTTCTATCAAAAAATTTCACCAAAAAATTATAATATATAATATTTATAATTATTTAAACAATATTTTATGGGGTAAAATATTAACTTTTAAAAATATATTTTATAGGGTAAAATATACTTTTAAAAATTTTCACCATAAAATATTAACTTTTAAAATTTGTAGGGGTAAAATATTTTATGGGGTAAAATATTAACATTTAAAATATTAAAAACTAATTAAATCATAAATATTTAGCAGAAGAGTGATGAAAACATGCTTTAGTAGAAGAGTGTAGTGAAATCATCCAAAGGAAGTTTCCACCCAAAATCATTAATCAGGTAGATTCACTATTTCTTATGTTATTGGTTCGCTAAATATTAACATTTCTCTGTGTGATTTAGGAGCTAGCATCAATCTGATGTCATTGTCCATGATGAGGAAGTTAAAATATGGTGAGTAGAAACCTACTCAAATGATTCTAACACTGGCGGATAGATCAATCACATGTCCATATGGAATTCTTGAAGATGTCTCGGTAAGAGTAGATGTTCTATCATTTTCAGTCGACTTTGTGATTCTAGATATGCTTGAGAATTTTGAGACACCACAATTACTCGGAAGGAAATATTTATGATTTAATTAGTTTTTAATATTTTAAAAGTTAATATTTTATCCCATAAAATATTTTACCCCTACAAATTTTAAAAGTTAATATTTTATGGTGAAAATTTTTAAAAGTATATTTTACCCCATAAAATATATTTTTAAAAGTTAATATTTTACCCCATAAAATATTGTTTAAATAATTATAAATGTTATATATTATAATTTTTTGGTGAAAATTTTTGATAGAAGAAATGATAGGATTATAATTTAAATATGATATTTATTTTTATTTTTCATATAAACATATTATTAAATTGTTAATTTTCTTCTTTAAAAAACACAATCAATATATAAATTAGTTAACAACTTTTATTTTTATTGATTAAAAAAACAATACCAAATTAGCGGAGTAATTATTATTAAGTAAATAAATAAGAATAAATTAATAAAAAAATCAAATTAGTGGAATAATTATTATTAAATAAATAAATAGAATAAATAGAGTAAATAGAATAAATATATTAATTAACTAAAATAGAATAAATATATTTGTAATTTGAATATTAAAAAAAATTAAAAATTAAAAAAATAAAAAAATAAACATGAACCGGAAGACTTCCAAAAAAAGTCTTCCGGTAAACAAATCAAAAATATGTGAACCGGAAGACTTTCAAAAAGTCTTCAGGTAAACAAATAAAAAAAATGTAAACCGGAAGACTTCCAAAAAGTCTTCCGGTAAACAAAACAAAAAAATGTAAACCGGAAGACTTCCAAAAAGTCTTCCGGTAAACAAACCAAAAATTATAACTTTTCATACGAGGATATTTTGGTCCAAAAAATTTTAGTGTAGGGGTATGAGTATAATTGTAAGGGTATGGGGTAAAATTTCCAGCCGCTAGGCATCTGTTAAACAAATAGGCTTCGAACCCAAAGGCCGGCTCAACCCGAACTTGAGAAAAACAACTGACCTCGCCGTCAAGCATCTGTTAAACAAAAAGGTGTGGAACCCGAAGGCCGGCTCAACTCGAAGTTGAGAAGAATATTTGACCTCGCCGTCAGGCATCTGTTAAATAAACAGGCATCAAACCCGAAGGCCGTCTCAACCCTTAGTCTAGAAGAACATCTGACCTCGCCGTCAAACATCTGTTAAACAATCAGGTATTGAACCCGAAGGTCGGTTCACCTTGAAGTTGAGAGGAACATCTGACCTCCCCATCAGGCATTAGTTAAACAAACAGGCATCGAACCCGAAGGTCGGCACAACACGAAGTTGAGAAGAACATCTGACCTCGCCGTTAGGCATCTGTTAAACAAACATGCATCGAACCCAAAGGCCGGCTCAACACGAAGTTGAGAGGAACATCTGACCTCGCCGTCAGGCATCTGTTAAACAAACAGGCATCGAACCCGAAGGTCGGCTCAACATGAAGTTGAGAGGAACATTTGACTTCACTGTGAAGCATCTGTTAAACAAACAGGAATCAAATTCGAAGGTCGGCTCAACCCGAAGTTGAGAAGAACATCTGACCTCAATGTCAGGCATCTGTTAAACAAACAGGCATCGAACCCGAAGGGCGGCTCAACCCGAAGTTGATAAGAACATTAGACCTCGCCGTCAGGCATCTGTTAAAAAAACAGGCATCGAACCTGAAGGCCGCCTCAACCCGAAGTTCAGAAGAACATTTGAGCTCGCCGTTTATTAAACAAACTGGCATCGAACCCGAAGGCCGTCTCAAACATTAATAGAGAAGAACATATGACCTTGCCGTCAAACAACTGTTAAACAAACAGGCATCGAACCCGAAGGCCGGCTCAAGTTGAAGTTGAGAGGAACATCTGACCTCCCCATCAGGCATTAGTTAAACAAACAGGCATCGAACCTGAAGGCCGGCACAACACGAAGTTGAGAAGAACATCTGACCTCGCTGTCAGGCATATGTTAAACAAACAGGCATCGAATTTGATGGCCGACTCAACCCGAAGTTTAGAAGACATCTGACCTCGCTGTCAGGCTTTAGTTAAACAAACAGGAATTGAAACCGAAGCCCGGCTCAACCCGAAGTTGAAAAGAACATCTGACCTAGCCGCCAGGCATCTGTGAAACAAATAGGCATCGAACCCAAAGGCCGGCTCAACCCGAACATGAGAAGAACATCTGACCTCGCCGTCAAGCATCTGTTAAACAAAAAGGTGTGGAACCCGAAGGCCGGCTCAACCCGAAGTTGAGAAGAATATCTGACCTCGCCATCAGGCATCTGCTAAATAAACAGGCATCAAACCCGAAGGTCGTCTCAACCCTTAGTTGAGAAGAACATCTGACCTCGCCGTCAAACATTTGTTAAACAATCAGGTATTGAACCCGAAGGATGGCTCACCTTGAAGTTGAGAGGAACATCTGACCTCCCCATCAGGAATTAGTTAAACAAACAGGCATCGAACCCGAAGGCCGGCACAACATGAACTTGAGAAGAACATCTGACCTCGCTGTCAGGCATCTGTTAAACAAACACGCATCGAACCCGAAGGCCGACTCAACACAAAGTTGAGAGGAACATCTGACCTCGCCGTCAGGCATCTGTTAAACAAACAGGCATCGAACCCGAAGGTCGGCTCAACATGAAGTTGAGAGGAACATTTGACTTCACTGTCAAGCATCTGTTAAACAAACAGGCTTCAAATTCGAAGGCCAGCTCAACTCGATGTTGAGAAGAACATCTGACCTCAACGTCAAGCATTTGTTATACAAAAAGGCATCGAACCCGAAGGGCAGCTCAACCCGATGTTGATAAGAATATTAGACCTCGCCGTCTGGCATCTGTTAAAGAAACAGGCATCGAACCCGAAGGTCGCATTACCCCGAAGTTCAGAAGATCATTTGACCTCGCCATCAGGCATCTATTAAACAAACAGGCATTGAACCCGAAGCCGGTCTCAAACCTAAATTTAGAAGAACATATGACCTCGCCGTCAAACATCTGTTAAACAAACAGGCATCGAACCGGAAGGCCGGCTCAAGTTGAAGTTGATAAGAACATTAGACCTCTCTTCCAGGCATCTGTTAAACAAACAGGCCTCGAACCGAAGGCCGGCTCAACCCGAAGTTGAGAAGAACATCTGACCTCGCCATTAGGCAACTGTTAAACACACAGGCATCGAACCCGTAGGCCGGCTCAACACAAAGTTGAGAGGAACATCTGACCTCGCCGTCAGGCATCTGTTAAACAAACAGGCATCAAACACGAAGGTCGCTCAACATGAAGTTGGGATGAACATTTGAATTCACTGTCAAGCATCTGTTAAACAAACATGCATCAAATCCGAAGGTCGGCTCAACCCGAAGTCGACAAGAACATCTGACCTCCCCATCAGGCATTAGTTAAACAAACAGGCATCGAACCCGAAGGCCGGCACAACACGAAGTTGAGAAGAACATCTGACCTCGCCGTTAGGCATCTGTTAAACAAACACGCATCGAACCCAAAGGCCGGCTCAACACGAAGTTGAGAGGAACATCTAACCTGGCCGTCAAGCATTTGTTCAACAAACGGGCATCGAACCCGAAGGTCGGCTCAACATGAAGTTGAGAGGAACATTTGACTTCACTGTCAAGAATCTATTAAACAAACAGGAATCAAATTCGAAGGCCGACCCAACCCAAAGTTGAGAAGAACATCTGACCTAAACGTCAGACATCTGTTAAACAACCAGGCATCGAACCCGAAGCACGGCTCAACCCGAAGTTGATAAGAACATTATACCTCGTCGTCAGGCATCTGTTAAAAAAACAGGCATCGAACCCGAAGGCCGCCTCAACCCGAAGTTCAGAAGAACATTTGACCTCGCCGTCAGGCATTTATTAAACAAACAGGCATCGAACTCGAAGGCCGTCTCAAACCTTAATTGAGAAGAACATATGACCTCGCCGTCAAACATCTGTTAAACAAACAGGCATCGAACCCGAAGGCCGACTCAAGTTGAAGTTGAGAGGAATATCTGACCTCCCCATCAGGCATTAGTTAAACAAACAGGCATCGTACCTGAAGGCCGGCACAACACAAAGTTTAGAAGAACATCTGACCTCGCTGTCAGGCATATGTTAAACAAACAGGCATCGAATTTGATGGCCGACTCAACCCGAAGTTTAGAAGACATCTGACCTCGCTTTCAGGCTTTAGTTAAACAAACAGGAATCGAACCCGAAGCTCGGCTCAACCCGAAGTTGAAAACAACATCTGACCTAGCCGCCAGGAATCTTTTAAACAAATAGGCATCGAACCCAAATGTCGGCTCAACCCGAACTTGAGAAGAACATTTGACCTCGCCGTCAAGCATCTGTTAAACAAAAAGGTGTGGAACCCGAAGGCCGGCTCAACCCGAAGTTGAGAAGAATATTTGACCTCTCTGTCAGGCATCTGTTAAATAAACACGCATCAAACCCGAAGGCCGTCTCAACCCTTAGTTGAGAAAAACATCTGACCTCGCCGTCAGGCATCTGTTAAACAAACAGGCGTCGAACCCAAAGGTCGGCTCAACATGAAGTTGAGAGGAACATTTGACTTCACTGTCAAGCATCTGTTAAACAAACAGGAATCAAATTCAAAGGCCGGCTCAACCCGAATTTGAGAAGAACATCTGACCTCAATGTCATGCATCTGTTAAACAAACAAGCATCGAACCTGAAGGGCGGCTCAACCCGAAGTTGATAAGAACATTAGACCTCGCCGTCAGGCATCTGTTAAAAAAACAGGCATCGAACTCGAAGGCCGCCTCAACCCGAAGTTCAGAAGAACATTTGACCTCGCCGTCAGGCATTTATTAAACAAACAGGCATCGAACCCGAAGGTCGTCTCAAACCTTAATAGAGAAGAACATATGGCCTCGCCGTCAAACATCTGTTAAACAAACAGGCATCGAACCCGAAGGTCGGCTCAGGTTGAAGTTGAGAGGAACATCTGACCTCCCCATCAGGCATTAGTTAAACAAACAGGCATCGAACCTGAAGGCCGGCACAACACGAAGTTGAGAAGAACATCTGACCTCGCTGTCAGGCATATGTTAAACAAACAGGCATCGAATTTGATGGCCGACTCAACCCGAAGTTTAGAAGACATCTTACCTCGCTGTCAGGCTTTAGTTAAACAAACAGGAATCGAACCCGAAGCCCGGCTTAACCCGAAGTTGAAAAGAACATCTGACCTAGCCGTCAGGCATCTGTTAAACAAATAGGCTTTGAACCCAAAGTCCGGCTCAACCCGAACTTGAGAAGAACATCTGACCTCTCTGTCAAGCATCTGTTAAACAAAAAGGTGTGGAACCCAAAGGCCGACTCAACCCGAAGTTGAGAAGAATATCTGACCTCACCGTCAAGCATCTGTTAAATAAACAGGCATCAAACCCGAAGGCCGTCTCAACCCTTAGTTGAGAAGAACATCTGACCTCGCCGTCAAACTGTCATACCCCAAATTTGTCCTACCTTTTTTCAAATTTCTCAATTGCCCGACTTTGTTTTTAATTTACCTCGCTTATACAGCGTAGCGTATATTTCAGCAAAAGCAGGCATTTTCGCTTTTTAGCCCAATAAGGGTACGCCACGTGGCATTTGTTGTTTTATATATATATACCTTTTTTTTTTATATAATTTCATTTTTTTCGCAATAGGTTAATATAATGTCTTTTTATTATGTTAGCTAGTTTTGAATTAGAAATTAGGATTTAATTTTAATTATTTTAATTAAATAGATTTAATTTAGAGCTTAATTATAATTTTTTAATTTTTTAAAAAAATATAGATTAAAAAATAGAGTTAGAATTTAATTAGGATTTATTTTAAAAAAAATTAGATTAGATTTTAATTAATTAGTTTAGATTTAAATTATAGTTAATGGTTAGAATTAAATTAAATAGGAAAATAGGTTTTTAATTTAGTTTATTATTCAGAAAAATAAGTTAAAAAGAAAATAAAAAAAAAGAGATGAATTAATTTGTTTAGGGTCACGGTGGATTAGGGTTTTTTGGGATTATATAAGGATATACTGTTCACCATACCCTAGAATGAAGGGGCAACACTGTTCACACAACCCTAAAGAAAAAACAGCCGCCCCCAAATTCGAAGCCCTAAGTCACTGTTCATCATCCCAGAATCCCCAAATCGGCGCCGCTCCAATCCCTATTGTCCCCTTCAATCTCCGATTCTCATAAACATCTTCACTCACTCTGAACCCTCCGTTTTGTGCTTCACCCTTTACCATCATCCTTTTTTTCGCCATCACCACACAATAACCTTCACCTTTGTTTTCTTTTCCGAAACCCAACTTTCCTTCTTCAATCGACTCTTCCTCCTCCACAACCTATCTCAGTCTCTCTCTTCAACAGATCTATCTACCATGTCTGAAACCGAGACATTTGCCTTTCAGGCCGAGATCAACCAGCTTCTCAGTCTTATCATCAACACCTTCTACTCCAACAAGGAGATCTTTCTAAGGGAACTTATCAGTAACGCCTCTGATGCTTTGGATAAGATCCGTTTTGAGAGTTTGACAGACAAGAGCAAGCTTGATGGGCAACCTGAGTTGTTTATCCATATCATTCCTGATAAGGCAAACGACTCTTTGACCATTATTGATAGTGGTATTGGAATGACTAAAGCTGATTTGGTGAACAACTTGGGTACCATTGCAAGGTCTGGTACCAAGGAACTCATGGAAGCTATTGCTGCTGGAGCTGATACTGGACAGTTTGGTGTTGGTTTTTACTCTGCATATCTTGTTGCTGAGAAGGTGATTATTACCACCAAGCACAATGATGATGAACAGTATGTGTGAGAATCCCAGGCTGGTGGGTCATTCACTGTCACTAGGGATACTTCTGGTGAGGTTCTTGGAAGGGGTACTAAGGTCACCCTTTACCTTAAGGAAGATCAGCTCGAGTACCTTGAGGAGCGTCGTTTGAAGAACTTGGTTAAGAAGTGTCTTGAACTTTTCTTTGAAATTGCTGAGAACAGGGAGGATTACAACAAGTTTTATGAGGCTTTCTCTAAGAATTTGAAGCTTGGTATCCATGAGGATTCTGAGAACAAGGAAATCAAGCGCATAAGAAGACGACATGGAATGGTTCAAGTGCAGCACTACACCATAAACAAGTGTCTTCAAATGATACAGGTAGCTAACAGATTCGTTCTCTTATGTGAATTTGAGTTCTGGCGTGATAAGCGAAGGGAGGATGCGATGTTCGACGACACGATAACGACCCTGTCTCAAGTTAGCAACAATAGTTTTTTTAAATTTAAAACCGTTATCAACTGAGCAGTAACACTCATCACAGCGGAGAAACGAATCTGACTCATGCCTTCGGTAACATTTCAAGTCTTTCTTCTTTTTCTGAAGTGATGATATCATTGTTAAAATTTTTTGCATTTGTTCATGATTGTATTTGATGTTTATCTGATCTCGTAACTTTTGGTTGTACCGTAATAAATTTAATTTTTTATAATGCTCATTTATATTAATATTAGTATTGTATGAATCAAGTTTGTTAATGTTGTGCTGCTAGTTTGTAATCACACTATCATGAACAAAATTGCTGGCTGCTAGCGTATGGTTAAGCTGTTGAATCCGCTACATAACCTGCACAAAGTTGTGTTGCGTACCCGAATGGAATATTGTAGATAACGCGTTGGTTCGATGCATTGATGCTGCCACTGTCATGAAGAACTTGTTACGCGGTTACAACGCCTCTTACAACAACTTGGTGGTCTCGTAAATTGTTGGTCTCATATCCGTGCAGATAGGCATAATTTATGTTTAAATATTTGCCTCTGTTGGTGTTATGCATTTATGTGCAGGTTATAGGGTGCGTGATTTCGAAGTTGAATCCAACTCAATTCATTTTGACAACGTCAGTAGGTTGATGTCCAACCCGGCCTCGTAGCAGCAGATTCACCGTAACACACTATGGCTATGCTTTTCATGTGCTCCGACCATCATTATCTCAAGTCACATACACACCTTCAGTGATACGCAACGATCACACAGTAACTATGCCATGGTTTCAACACTCCTAAGTGACGAAGGACTCGGCGGTTTGTCACGTTTTGAGACAAGACGGTGACAAGCTTTTGGGGACAAATGAATGCAAAAAGTATATAGGTTACGGCGTCGCCGAGTTTCGATTTCGCAATGAATACAACAGTTGTTCTGTCAAATCTTGTTTAAAAAAGAGATTTAATATGTATTGAGCATGTTTGATCTTATAATGAGTAGGTTTCCTCTTTTATGTGATTATGTCTAAAACTTGATGAATGGTTTTAATTTCCATCTTGATGCGTTGGGTGACTGTTTTGGAAAGTTGGGAAATGGCTTTGGAAACAAATATACTCACACGTTACTGAATAAGCTTTGTTGTAATCTTGTATGAATACTGATGTGATCCTGCTTCTTTCTCTCTCATATGCTGTGGTTTTTACTTTGACTTATATGGAAATTGAAGTGCCAGTTTGTTTGTCAGTGCTTTGAAGCTTCTTTTAAGTTGTAATGAAGGCAACACCATTCGTACGATAAATAACAGGATGTTGTTGAAGACACCAAAGGTCTGCCGCATCATCTTCAATGGCGCTTTCGTAGTAACAACCTCAAGAAACAAGGAACCCGCATCAAACGCAGCAATACTAGCTCAACATCATATTCAATAGTTTCGATTTAAAAAAAGGCACACCTCGCGAGAACGTCGTAGCAGCCTCAAAAGCACCTTAGCTCAGTAGCAGCAGTTACTATCATTTGTGGATTTTAAAGGTGGTAACGCTTCAACTTCATTAGCCGTTAATTTTGTTTTTGATCTTCAAACAAATGGCAACGGTATTGTGCTTAACTCAGGGTAACAGTTTTGTTCTAATTTCATTTTAATATATTGTCTTTGTTCACTGCATTTTGTTTGAGTTTTGTGTTGAATATTGTATCGATTTCACCGTGTTTTATTTCCTGTTCACATTTTTGATGTTGTTGTGAGTTTGTAATTTTAACTGATGTTATTTAAGTAATGTCATTGCTGCTGCACATATGTCTAAGTGTAGAAACTTTGTTGAAACATGTCATTGTTTCAAGTTAAAATGGCTTACTAGTATGTTCACACCCTTGAGTTGAGTAACTCGTTATAGGGTAATGAATGCCACTGTGGATTTATGGATATCTTGTTGCAATATCGATCTTGGACATATCATTTTTGTTTTAATTTCAATACTATTGGGGATTGTCGCCTGCTTGTATCTACTGGAATGTATCTATGCAGCATTATCATGGGAACATGTAGCAGCTTTGGTCTTTTTTTCCGGATGTAACTCTAATGTTCTAGTGCATTGTACTGAGCTGCTTTTCTTTGTGTTTGTTTCATGGTATCAAGTTATTAATGAGGTAACGCCTTTTGCATATAACCGCTAGTTGTTTTGATTGCGAATTTTCTTTCTGTTGGTTGTGGTATTATATTTGATGTAGTGTTCTGTTTTGAATTGACAATTCATGAATGTGATGTTTGCTATAAGTTGGTTGTAGCTTTATAACATACTGCTGTTGTGAGGATGCATATTACCAAATTCTGCATTCTGCATTATGATAATTTTCAATTTTTAGAATTTCCATTTTTTGCGATTTGTTGATTAGTGTTGATGTTTCAATCTTGATTGGATCTTGTGGCTATGATTTCATTACGGGAACCTTGTAAGAAACAATATCGCACGGTTCATCCCTTACTGCAAGGACCTGCAGTTTTGTATCTGACATTGTAGCGGTTCGATTTCATCAATAACAACTTGAAGCAAGAACCGCAGCTACTGACAGCGCCGCAACTCGGTTCCATTTCTTTCCAACAACAACAGTTCGCGTTGCTGCAAAATAACATCGTCCCAGCTCAACAGCTCTTCTACTCAGTCCTTAACCGCGGCAACCAAGGAGGTCCCAGCTATGGATGCAGCAGCAACAACTTGACTTTGCGGCAATGTGGTCCATTCTCAAGCTCTGCCTCCGACAATCTCAAGTCGCATCGATGTGCATACCTCTTCGGTTGGTATTTCCCCTTTATTCTGTTTCTGATTAATGTCATTGTATTAATGCGTCATTGATAATCGATACAGTAACTGTTGTTTTCATGGTCATATTTTGGTTGTCGCACGCCATGTTAGTTTTTTAAGAACTTCAACAGGGTAAGTGATGTTGGATTAACACTCTGTAACTACTGTATGTTACTTGTATGTGTTGCACCCCAAAATTTGACCAACCGGGTCCCGTATCTGGTCCTATGTTTCGACGCATGACCGCATTCGCATCTGCATATCGCATACAGTGCATTGTTCAGTTGTTTTGATTTTATCGGGATCACAGCCCTCGTCTCGCGTCTCAGGTGTTTTTAATCAGTTTAGATAGATAGAATCGTTGTTTTTAGGGATATTTCGGTGCCCGTTTATTTTTACCGGCTATTTTGGCGCGCTCTCGCAGTGTTATTTGTCGTTCGGTGCTATTTTTGTTCCTTCGGGAATTATTATGATTTTCTGGATTTTATTGGTCATTATTAGGGTTTTATTGGATTTTAAATAGTTTTTTAGAATTTTAAATGGAATAAATAAATAGCATTTTCTTTTTAGAATATTAGGGTTTTAATAGAAAAATATTTTCCTTTTATAATAGTTTTAATATAGATTTTTTTTTAGATTAATAGATGTTTCTTTTATAAAAATTAGTATGGATTTTATTTCTAGCTATTATAGATTTTTCTATTTTTATAGGAGTTAATGGATTTTCTTTTAGATATATTAGATATTAAATAGATTTTTATCATTTTTCTTAATAGAATAAGATAGATTTTCTTGATAGAATTTTAATAGATTTTAGTTTTTAGAATATAGTTTTATAGATATTAATATAGAATTAATAGAATTTTAATAAATTGTTTAGGGTGACTAGTTATCAGATTTAATTAGGGTCATTAGTTCTTTTTTTTAATTGAATTAGTCTTTAATCCTTTCCCATTATTTCCGTTAATCCATATCATTGGCATTAGTTCATCATTAATCATTTTTGGTTATTTCATTAGTCAACTCATCATTTAGTTAATCCTCATTATCAGTCTTTGTTAATTCATATTAATCATGTTTTGTATTAACCCAATATTAATTCCATCATCAGATTTTTCATTTGGGCCTATATCCAATTTCGTTCACGCAAAGCCCAATTCAGCCAGAAGAGTCCAGAAGATCATTGCAGGTGTATAAATAAGCTGAGTACACGTGTAATCAAAGAAGAGAGCCACATTTACACACTTCACACTGCCACGCCACACTCCATTTTCCCTCTCTCTCTGCCACACCAGTCTCCACGTGGCCAGCATGCAATCAACCTCCCCACTACCACAGCCACGCGTCTAACGCTGAAGCCTCACCGGTTGCATGGCCGGCGGCCATGCAACCACCCCAACCGTCATTTTCCGGCCACCCTAACAACTCATCGCCGGTCACCTAACTTACTCCGGCCGCCACAACAAACTCGCCGGAAAACCAAAACCACCAATCTTCATCTTTTCTTGCTCCGATCTTCATCCCAATCCCAGAAACCTTCCTCTTCTCCTCCAATCTTCATCATCTCCATCCCAGATTTCCTTCAATCTTCATCCCCTCCGATTTACTTTCATCATCCATAATCAACAAAAATCCCAGAATTCTTCACCGTGTTCATCAACCTTCAGGTGTTCTTCAACCAGTTTCCAGAAAAATCCTAAATCTGCAAGCAATCGTCATCAACAACCAAACACCACTCAGCAATCTTCAAAGGTTTTTTCCCCAGAAATGCTTAAAGTTCTTCCGAGTCTTCATCGCATTCATACTTTTCTAGGAGCTTCAACATTTCGGTTCAGAATCTTCAAACTTCATCAGATTTCCAGGAAGAAGACTTCCAAGAACTTCATAACATTCTTCGCAAGAACGTCGTTCTTCCAGAATCCCTCCACAACGTCATCTTCGTATCTACAGATACGATTTCTCTAGAAAGCTAACTCGCGTGTTCATCAGTACCAACAAGCGTCTTCAGGATGCTCGATCTTCAACCGGGAGCTCAAGACCTTCACATGCATGTTCATACCTAGCCCCAGATTCTCCAGATCTTCAAGGATCTTCCACAGACTTCCTTCAAGAACTTACGCCGAAATCTTCGAACCATGGTTTAGTGTGCATATCCAGATGTTAGAGCGATGGATTTATGGTTGTTATTTCGTTGTTGTTTCTCGTGAGATTGAAGACGAGAATTGATGGAGGGTGAGGCTGAGAAAGATTGAAGGTTGAACGAGGGAGATGAGAGACGGAGGCGAATCGGAGACGAGAGAGCTGAGAGGAGAGAGTTGGAACGGCGACCATGAACAGTGAAACGAGAGGGGTATGAGGCTTTAGGTTTTTTTTCCTGAAGAGTGGATTGGGTGGGCTCAGGAGCTTCAGGCCCAACGAATCCCAGCTCACACACCTCCAATTTCCCTCCCCCCCCTGTCGTGTGTTTGCGGAATTGGGCCAGTCCCAACGAACTTTTTGCTGGCATCACACTCCCGTTTCAGCATCATACCCCCCTCCTCGGTTTTTTTCTTTCTGTTTGTGTTATTTTTCTGGGCTGGGCCCAATGGGTTGTTTTACTAGCTAACACCCCTGTAATCTGCAGTGTACCCCCACCCCCCTTGTATTTTTGTTTTGTTTTTCTTTGTTTAGAGGAAAAAAGGAGAAAATAGAAAAAAGAAAAAGAGAAAATATATTAAAGAAAAGAATTATTGAAAAAATAGAAAAATAAAAGGAAAGAGAAAAAGAAATATAAAAAAAGAAATATGAAGAAAAAAATACAAGAAAAAGAAAGAGAAAAAGAAATAAAGAAAAGTGAAAAAGAAATATTAGAAAAGAATGTGGAAAAATAGTGAGCAAAATGGAGAAAAATATATAGAAAAATATGAAAAAATATATGAAGAAATATTTTGAAAAAAGAAAAGAAGAGAGAAAAATAGTTGGAAAAGAATAAAAAAATATTAGCATAGATTTAATATTTTTTTTAGAGTACTTTTTTCATAGAAATTCTTTTACAATTTTAGAGGTAGTTTAGAATGTCCACTTGTTAGGGGACTTTTCCATTTGATTTTTCAGGATAGGATATGATAGTATTTCCTAGGGGTTTATTTTCAGTATTCAATCATTGTAACCATTTTTTCAGAATGTTAATAAAACGAGATTTGAGCTGTGGTCCCGAAGTAGCCGAACTACAGCTGCTCTGATTTCTCGTACCAAACGAGAATATGTAGGCATAGGATGCGATATCCTAGTGAGCACACTAACAATTAACTCTTTGTTCTCCTCGCTGCTGTGCGATCGAGACTTTCCCGCTGACGACTGATTGTTACCCTTTTTCTCTCTTGCCCGAGTGCATTTGAGACCAGACCGTAGTTTTTCCCATAGGTTCCCGTACCTTTGAAACCAGTTTGATTTCTCACTGCTGTGTGAGAATACCCTAGTTTAGCCGTAGTTAGCCTGAACTACGTAAAGCTCTGATCTTCCATGCAGTGTGGAAGTACGTAGGCACAAGACGCGAGGTCTTGGCGAGCCAATTTTCCCCGTAGTCCCGAACTACGTTGACTCTGACTTTCTCTCTTGAGAATACGTAGGCATAGAGTGCGACGCTCTATCGAGTCAATTCCCCTTCCGTTTAGATTTAGCATCCGTAGATAGATTGTTTTGCATCCTTTAGACAACCCAAGCAAGCGTGGATCCCGTTGAGTACGACGGATGTGAGGGGTGCTAATACCTTCCCCTTGCGTAACCGACTCCCGAACCCAGGTTTTGGTTGCGATGACCATACCTTTTCCCGTTTTTTGCGAGGTTTACTTCGAGCGTTTCCTTTCCCTCCGTTGGGATAAATAACGCACGGTGGCGACTCTTCTGTCAGCCGGCGCCGATTTTCGCAGTAGCGACAGTATGCTTGAAAGTTAGTTTCGGTTTTTACAGTATTGTTATCAATTTGATATAGAATACTTGTTTCTACTTATCCAAATCGAACCTATTGTTGATATCATTGGGGCGTGTTAACTACAATTGTTATAGTGCTGTTATTTGAGTCGTCGTTCTCGATTACGGTATACCAAGTTTTACATTCTATTTTTCTTATGTGATGGGCTATCTATGAATTGAAGATTATGTGGTGTTTCTGTTTTCATCTCTAAAATAATTCTGCTTGTTTTTTATATATAGGTGTTGAAATGTGAAATACATAACAGGGCTGTAATTAATAACACCTGTAATTTGTGTAATTAAATTCATAAATTAGATCTTGTTTTTTATACACTTATACATGCGATGGTGAAAAGGGTTGGTACTAAGCTTTTATCTTTTCCATTTTGATTAACAAAAAGCAAATGATATGTTAATTTCTTCATCAAATCAAACACTGCGCCTTTTATTAGAGATCATGGTTTTCAGACCCGTATGGCTTGGGTCATTGGACTTTCATGGGCCCGATTTGGGGTAACACTAATGGTGATTATGCCTCGAATGTGGTTAATTTGTGACGTTAGTCTTGATTAGATTTGAACAAATTTACGGTGATGCTTTGAGACCTCCTTCATCAATGGTATTTGTAAGTATTTTTCTTGATTTGATCATGATTCTGTTACATGTCTTGATTAATTGATAAAAATCTCAATTCAATTTATTTCTCAATACTTAAGCTCTTTTAAAATTAAGTCTTAAATTAATCATTCTTTTTCTTTAATTTAGATATAACGAAAGTAGTGGGCTTTTGGGGTCTAGCATCCTTTGAGTCCTTGGACAACCGCTCTTAAGGCGCACGCCATGAGCTGTGGTTCTCCCGTCTTTTGATTTTTAATTTATTTTTCACTCAATTAAAATTTTTAAATAGTTTTTATTAATTAGATATTTTTATAAGATATTACTCTTATTCTTTTAAAAAATATATTTCAAAATTATTACTAAATAAATATTTTTAATATTAAACTTTAAAAAAATATACTTTTATTAATTAAGTCAACATCTTTTTCTAAAAATATTAAACTTTTCTCAAAAACAATTAATTATAATAGTTTTTATCAAAACCTTTTTATGGATTTATTTTATATATGAAAATTAAAAACATTTTTATTAATTAAATTAAACTATTCTTCCTAAAACAATTCCAAAACAATTGAATTCTTGGATCTCGCCTTCCTTGAATTCTCAAGGGATTGCTCTCAAGGTGCACACCTTGAGTTGTGATCCTTTTGATCTTACATTTCTTAAATACCTAGCGCGCCTAGTCCGAGTACGCTAATCCATTCAAATTATTTTTCTAAATTAAATCACGAAAGAATCGAGTTCTTGGAGTCACGCATTCCTTGAATTCGAGTATGATCACTATTGAGGCGTACGCCTTGTATGGTGTGCCATTCAAACTTTCGTTCTTAAAATACCTCCTCTAATTATTTGGATAAGCTTTCATTGTCTAACAAACATATTTTATAATTAATTGAATGAAAAAGGTATCGTTGGAATCTAGCATTCCAGTAATACCCCGATTAATTGATTGCGAGGCCGACGTCTCGTTTATCGATTAGTCGTCATTCCTCCTAAAAATATTCAACCACGTCAAATCTCTTTCTCGCCCCCGTGCGACCATAACTCTAAAACCTAGTCAAATCCATCTTCTTTTCCAAAACAAAATTCTCAACAAACCGAAACTTCTCAAACACTAAATCCTTCGCCCTCGCGCGATTTCCAACTCATACACTCTTTCCAAAGAACATTGTTTAGTCCATTCTTCCGCGCATAACAAACTTGGGCTTCAGCCTCCCCTAGCGAGCAGACAAGCCAATGTTTAGCAGTTAGAATGCGACCTAAATTCTCGTTCGACTCATACACACCTTTGACCAAGAACATTGTTTAGTCCCTTCTTCCGCGCATAACAAACTCGTGCTTCAGCCTCCCCTAGCGAGCAGACAAGCCAACGTTTAGCAGTTAGAACGCGACCTAAACACTCGTTCATTCACAAACCTTTTACCGTAGTTAGCCGAACTACGGCTGCTCTGATT
The DNA here is from genome assembly GCA_963859935.3 of Lathyrus sativus. Taxonomy (NCBI): domain Eukaryota; kingdom Viridiplantae; phylum Streptophyta; class Magnoliopsida; order Fabales; family Fabaceae; genus Lathyrus; species Lathyrus sativus. The sequence continues at coordinate 71,833 of CAWUDS030000940.1, read as the reverse complement.
TCTCATTACCCAATGAGAATACGTAGGCACAAGATTGTGATGATCTTGGCGAGCACAATTCCCTCATTTTCCCGTAGTCCCCCGAACTACGAATGCTCTGATTTTCCACTTCTTACAAGTGAAGATACGTAGGCACAAGGGCCCCAATCCTTGGCGAGCACCCTATCTGTAAACCACCCATTTCCCCCTTATAGGAGAATTCTTAGAAGAAAACAAACAAGCGTAGTTAACATTACTCTCGAATCGAATCAAGAGGTTCCCGTTGAGTACAACGGATGTAGAGGGTGCTAATACCTTCCCTTTGTGTAATCGACTCCCGAACCTAGAATATTGGTTGCGATGACCATGTTCTTATCTCTCTTAAAGGTTTTATCGATATTTTCCTATTCCATCCTTGGAATGAATAAAGTTCGGTGGCGACTCTGTTTCGAACAGTATTTTCCGCGGCCATCGCGAGGATCGTATTTTTCGAGGTACAACACAAACATCTGTTAAACAATCAGGTATTGACCCTGAAGGTCAGTTCACCTTGAAGTTGAGAGGAACATCTGACCTCGCTGTCAGGCATCTGTTAAACAAACACGCATCGAGCCCGAAGGCCGGCTCAACACGAAGTTGAGATGAACATCTAACTTGCCCGTCAGGAATTTGTTAAACAAACAGGCATCGAACCCGAAGGTCGGCTCAACATGAAGTTGAGAGGAACATTTGACTTCACTGTCAAGCATCTGTTAAACAAACAGGAATCAAATTCGAAGGCCGGCTCAACCCGAAGTTGAGAAGAACATCTGACCTCAACGTCAGGCATCTGTTAAACAAACAGGCATCGAACCCGATGGGCGGCTCAACCCGAAGTTGATAAGAACATTAGACCTCGCCGTCAGGCATCTGTTAAAAAAACAGGCATCGAACCCGAAGGCCGCCTCAACCCGAAGTTCAGAAGAAAATTTGACCTCGCCGTCTCAAAACTTAATTGAGAAGAACATATGACCTCGCCGTCAAACATCTGTTAAACAAACAGGCATCGAACCCGAAGGCCGGCACAACACGAAGTTGAGAAGAACATCTGACCTCGCCGTCAGGCATATGTTAAAAAAACAGGCATCAAATCCGAAGGCTGGCTCAACCCGAAGTTGAGAAGCACATCTCACCTCCCCATCAGGCATTAGTTAAACAAACAGGTATCGAACCCGACGGCCGGGGCACAACACGAAGTTGAGAAGAACATCTGACCTCGCCGTCAGGCATCTGTTAAACAAACATGCATCAAACCCGAAGGCCGTCTCAACACGAAGTTGAGAGGAACATCTGACCATGCGTCAGGAATCTGTTAAACAAACAGGCATCGAACCCGAAGGTCGGCTCAACATGAAGTTGAGAGGAACATTTGACTTCACTGTCAAGCATCTATTAAACAAACAGGCATCAAATCCGAAGGCATCGAATTTGATGGCCAACTCAACCCGAAGTTTAGAAGACATCTGACCTCGCTGTCAGGCTTTAGTTAAACAAACAGGAATCGAACCCGAAGCCCGGCTCAACCCGAAGTTGAAAAGAACATCTGAACTAGCCGTCAGGCATCTGTTAAACAAATAGGCATCGAACCCAAAGGCCGGCTCAATCCGAACATGTGAAGAACATCTGACCTAGTCGTCAAGCATCTGTTAAACAAAAAGGTGTGGAACCCGAAGGCCGACTCAACTCGAAGTTGAGAAGAATATTTGACCTCGCCGACAGGCATCTGTTAAATAAACAGGCATCAAACCCGAAGGCCGTCTCAACCCTTAGTTGAGAAGAACATCTGACCTCACCGTCAAACATCTGTTAAACAATCGGGTATTGAACCCGAAGGATGGCTTACCTTCAAGTTGAGAGGAACATCTGACCTCCCCATCAGGAATTAGTTAAACAAACAGGCATCGAACCTGAAGGCCGGCACAACACGAAGTTGAGAAGAACATCTGACCTCGCCGTGAGGCATCTGTTAAACAAACACGCATCGAACCCGAAGGCTGGCTCAACACGAAGTTGAACGGAACATCTGACCTTGCCGTCAGGCATCTGTTAAACAAACAGACATCGAACCCGAAGGTCGGCTCAACATGAAGTTGAGAGGAACATTTGACTTCACTGTCAAGCATCTGTTAAACAAACAGGCATCAAATCCGAAGGTCGGCTCAACCCGATGTTGAGAAGAACATTTGACCTCAACGTCAGGCATCTGTTAAACAAACAGGCATCGAACCCGAAGGGCGGCTCAACCTAAAGTTGATAAGAATATTAGACCTCGTCGTCTGGCATCTGTTAAAGAAACAGGCATCGAACCCGAAGGCCGCATTACCCCAAAGTTCAGAAGATTATTTGACCTCGCCATCAGGCATCTATTAAACAAACAGGCATTGAACCCGAAGCCGGTCTCAAACCTAAATTTAGAAGAACATATGACCTCTCCGTCAAATATCTGTTAAACAAACAGGCATCGAACCCGAAGGCCGGCTCAAGTTGAAATTGATAAGAACATTAGACCTCTCTTCCAGGCATCTGTTAAACAAACAGGCCTCGAACCCGAAGGCCGGCTCAACCCGAAGTTGAGAAGAACATCTGACCTCGCCATTAGGCATCTGTTAAACACACAGGCATCGAACCCGTAGGCCGGCTCAACAAAAAGTTGAGAGGAACATCTGACCTCGCCGTCAGGCATCTGTTAAACAAACAGGCATCGAACACGAAGGTTGCTCAACATGAAGTTGGGATGAACATTTGACTTCACTATCAAGCATCTGTTAAACAAACAGGCATCAAATCCGAAGGCCGGCTCAACCCGAAGTTGAGAAGAACATCTGACCTGCCCATCAGGCATTAGTTAAATAAACAGGCATCGAACCCGAAGGCCGGTACAACACGGAGTTGAGAAGAACATCTGACCTCGCCGTCAGGCATCTGTTAAACAAACACGCATCGAGCTCGAAGGTCGGCTCAACACGAAGTTGAGAGGAACATCTAACCTGGCCGTCAGGAATTTGTTAAACAAACAGGCATCGAACTCGAAGGTCGGCTCAACATGAAGTTGAGAGGAACATTTGACTTCACTGTCAAGCATCTGTTAAACAAACAGGAATCAAATTCGAAGGCCGGCTCAACCCGAAGTTGAGAAGAACATCTGACCTCGCCGTCAGGCATCTGTTAAACAAACAGGCATCGAACACGAAGGTCGCTCAACATGAAGTTGGGATGAACATTTGACTTCACTGTCAAGCATCTGTTAAACAAACAGGCATCAAATCCGAAGGCCGGCTCAACCCGAAGTTGAGAAGAACATCTGACCTGCCCATCAGGCATTAGTTAAACAAACAGGCATCGAACCCGAAGGCTGGTACAACACGAAGTTGAGAAGAACATCTGACCTCGCCGTTAGGCATCTGTTAAACAAACACGCATCGAGCTCGAAGGCCGGCTCAACACGAAGTTGAGAGGAACATCTAACCTGGCCGTCAGGAATTTGTTAAACAAACAGGCATCGAACCCGAAGGGCGACTCAACCCGAAGTTGATAAGAACATTAGACCTCGCCGTCAGACATCTGTTAAAAAAATAGGCATCGAACCCGAAGGCCACCTCAACCCGAAGTTCAGAAGAAAATTTGACCTCGCCGTCTCAAACCTTAATTGAGAAGAACATATGACCTCGCCGTCAAACATCTGTTAAACAAACAGGCATCAAACCAGAAGGCCGACTCAAGTTAAAGTTGAGAGGAACATCTGACCTCCCCATCAGGCATTTGTTAAACAAACAGGCATCCTACCTGAAGGCCGGCACAACACGAAGTTGAGAAGAACATCTGACCATGCCGTCAGGCATATGTTAAAAAAACAGGCATCGAATTTGATGGCCGACTCAACCCGATGTTTAGAAGATATCTGACCTCGCTGTCAGGCTTTAGTTAAACAAACACGAATCGAACCCGAAGCCCGGCTCAACCCGAAATTGAAAAGAACATCTGACCTAGCCGCCAGGCATCTGTTAAACAAATAGGCATCGAACCCAAAGGCTGGCTCAACCCGAACTTGAGAAGAACATCTGACCTCGCTGTCAAGCATCTATTAAACAAAAAGGTGTGGAACCCGAAGGCCGGCTCATCCCGAAGTTGAGAAGAATATCTGACCTCGCTGTCAAGCATCTGTTAAATAAACAAGCATCAAACCCGAAGGCCGTCTCAACCCTTAGTTGAGAAGAACATCTGACCTCGCCGTCAAACATCTGTTAAACAATCAGGTATTGAACCCGAAGGATGGCTCACCTTGAAGTTCAGAGGAACATCTGACCTCCTCATCAGGAATTAGTTAAACAAACAGGCATCGAACCCGAAGGCCGGCACAACACGAAGTTGAGAAGAACATCTGACCTCGCCGTCAGGCATCTGTTAAACAAACAGGCATCAAATCCGAAGGCCGACTCAACCCGAAGTTGAGAAGCACATCTGACCTCCCCATCAGGCATTAGTTAAACAAACAGGCATCGAACCCGAAGGCCGGCACAACACAAAGTTGAGAAGAACATCTGACCTCGCCGTCAGGCATCTGTTAAACAAACACGCATCAAACCCGAAGGCCGGCTCAACACGAAGTTGAGAGGAACATCTGACCATGCTTCAGGAATCTGTTAAACAAACAGGCATCGAACCCGAAGGTCGGCTCAACATGAAGTTGAGAGGAACATTTGACTTCACTGTCAAGCATCTATTAAACAAACAGGCATCAAATCCGAAGGCTGGCTCAACCCGAAGTTGAGAAGAACATCTGACCTCAACGTCAGGCATCTGTTAATCAAACAGGCATCGAACCCGAATGGCGGCTCAACCCGCAGTTGATAAGAACATTAGACCTCGCTGTCAAGCATCTGTTAAAAAAACAGGGATCGAACCCGAAGGCCGCCTCAACCCGAAGTTCAGAAAAACATTTGACCTCGCCGTTCGGCATCTATTAAACAAGCAAGCATCAAACCCGAAGGCCGTCTCAAACCTTAATTGAGAAGAACATCTGACCTAGCCGTCAAACATCTGTTAAACAAACAGACATCGAACCCGAAGGCCGGATTAACTTGAAGTTGAGAGGAACATCTGACCTCCCCATCAGGCATTAGTTAAACAAATAGGCATCGAACCTGAAGGCCGACACAACACGAAGTTGAGAAGAACATCTGACCTCGCTGTCAGGCATATGTTAAACAAACAGGCATCGAATTTGATGGCCAACTCAACCCGATGTGTAGAAGCACATCTGACCTCGCTATCAGGCTTTAGTTAAACAAACAGGCATCGAATTTGATGGCCGACTCAACCCGATGTGTAGAAGCACATCTGACCTCGCTATCAGGCTTTAGTTAAACAAACAGGAATCGAACCCGAAGACCGGCTCAACCCGAATTTGAGAAGAACATCTGACCTAGCCGCCAGGCATTTGTTAAACAATCAGGCATCGAACCCAAAGTCCGGCTCAACCTGAAGTTGAGAAGAACATCTGACCTCGCCGTCAAGCATCTGTTAAACAAAAAGGTGTGGAACCCGAAGGCCGGCTTAATCCGAAGTTGAGAAGAATATCTGACCTCACCGGCAGGCATCTGTTAAATAAACAGGCATCAAACCCAAAGGTCGTCTCAACCCTTAATTGAGAAGAACATCTGACCTCGCCGTCAAACATTTGTTAAACAATCAGGTATCGAACCCGAAGGTCAGTTCACCTTGAAGTTGAGAGGAACATCTAACCTCCCCATCAGGCATTAGTTAAACAAACAGGCATCGAACCCGAAGGCCGGTACAACACGAAGTCGAGAAGAACATCTGACCTCGCTGTCAGGCATCTGTTAAACAAACACGCATCGAACACGAAGGCCGGCTCAACACGAAGTTGAGAGGAACATCTGACCTCGCCGTCAGGCATCTGTTAAACAAACAGGCATCGAACCCGAAGGTCGGCTCAACATGAAGTTGAGAGGAACATTTGACTTCTCTGTCAAGCATCTGTTAAACAAACAGGAATCAAATTCGAAGGCCGGCTCAACCCGAAGTTGAGAAGAACATCTGACCTCAATGTCAGGCATCTGTTAAACAAACAGGGATCGAACCCGAAGGGCGGCTCAACCTGAAGTTGATAAGAACATTAGACCTCGCCGTCAGGCATCTGTTAAAAAACCAGGCATCTAACTCGAAGGCCGCCTCAACCCGAAGTTCAGAAGAACATTTAACCTCGCCGTCAGGCATTTATTAAACAAATAGGCATCGAACCCGAAGGCCGTCTCAAACCTTAATAGAGAAGAACATATGACCTCGCCGTCAAACATCTGTTAAACAAACAGGCATCGAACCCGAAGCCCGGCTCAAGTTGAAGTTGAGAGGAACATATGACCTCCCCATCAGGCATTAGTTAAACAAACAGGCATCGAACCTGAAGGCCGGCACAACACGAAGTTGAGAAGAACATCTGACCTCGCTGTCAGGCATATGTTAAACAAACAGGCATCGAATTTGATGGCCGACTCAACCCAAAGTTAAGAAGACATCTGACCTCGCTGTCAGGCTTTAGTTAAACAAACAGGAATCGAACCCGAAGCCCGGCTCAACCCGAAGTTGAAAAGAACATCTGACCTAGCCGCCAGGCATCTGTTAAACAAATAGGCTTCGAACCCAAAGGCCGGCTCAACACGAACTTGAGAAGAACATCTGACCTCGCCGTCAAGCATCTGTTAAACAAAAAGGTGTGGAACCCGAAGGCCGGCTCAAACCGAAGTTGAGAAGAATATCTGACCTCGCTGTCAGGCATCTGTTAAACAAACAAGCATCAAACCCGAAGACTGTCTCAACCCTTAGTTGAGAAGAACATCTGACCTCACCGTCAAACATCTGTTAAACAATCAGGTATTGAACCCGAAGGATGGCTCACCTTGAAGTTGAGAGGAACATCTGACCTCGCTGTCAGGCATATGTTAAACAAACAGGCATCGAACCCGAAGGTCGGCTCAACATGAAGTTGAGAGGAACATTTGAATTCACTGTCAAGCATCTGTTAAACAAACAGGAATTAAATTCGAAGGCCGGCTCAACCCGAAGTTGAGAAGAACATCTGACCTCAATGCCAGGCATCTGTTAAACAAACAGGCATCGAACCCGAAGGGCGGCTCAACCCGAAGTTGATAAGAACATTAGACCTCGCCGTCAGGCATCTGTTAAAAAAACAGGCATCTAACTCGAAGGTCGCCTCAACCCGAAGTACAGAAGAACATTTAACCTCGCCGTCAGGCATTTATTAAACAAACAGGCATCGAACCCGAAGGCCGTCTCAAACCTTAATAGAGAAGAACATATGACCTCGCTGTCAAACATCTGTTAAACAAACAGGCATCGAAACCGAAGCCCGACTCAAGTTGAAGTTGAGAGGAACATCTGACCTCCCCATCAGGCATTAGTTAAACAAACAGGCATCGAACCTGAAGGCTGGCACAAAACGAAGTTGAGAAGAACATCTGACCTCGCTGTCAGGCATATGTTAAACAAACAGACATCGAATTTGATGGCCGACTCAACCCGAAGTTAAGAAGACATCTGACCTCGCTGTCAGGCTTTAGTTAAACAAACAGAAATCAAACCCGAAGCCCGGCTCAACCCGAAGTTGAAAAGAACATCTGACCTAGCCGCCAGGCATCTGTTAAACAAATAGGCTTCAAACCCAAAGGCCGGCTCAACACGAACTTGAGAAGAACATCTGACCTCGCCGTCAAGCATCTGTTAAATAAAAAGGTGTGGAACCCGAAGGCCGGCTCAACCCGAAGTTGAGAAGAATATCTGACCTCGCCATCAGGCATCTGTTAAATAAACAGGCATCAAACCCGAAGACCGTCTCAACCCTTAGTTGAGAAGAACATCTGAGCTCGTCGTCAAACATCTGTTAAACAATCAGGTATTGAACCCGAAGGATGGCTCACCTTGAAGTTGAGAGGAACATCTGACCTCCCCATCAGGAATTAGTTAAACAAACAGGCATTGAACCCGAAGGCTGGCACAACACGAAGTTGAGAGGAACATCTAACCTGGCCATCAGGAGTTTGTTAAACAAATAGGCATCGAACTCGAAGGGCGGCTCAACATGAAGTTGAGAGGAACATTTGACTTCACTGTCAAGCATCTGTTAAACAAACAGGAATCAAATTCGAAGGCCGGCTCAACGCGAAGTTGAGAAGAACATCTGACCTCAACGTCAGGCATCTGTTAAACAAACAGGCATCGAACCCGAAGGGCGGCTCAACCCGAAGTTGATAAGAACATTAGACCTCAACGTCAGGCATCTGTTAAAAAAACAGGCATCGAATCCGAAGGCCGCCTCAACCCGATGTTCAGAAGTACATTTGACCTTGCCGTCAGGCATTTATTAAACAAACAGGCATCGAACTCGAAAGCCGTCTAAAGTTGAAGTTGATAAGAACATTAGACCTCTCTTTCAGGCATCTGTTAAACAAACAGGCATCGAACACGAAGGTCGCTCAACATGAAGTTGGGATGAACATTTGAATTCACTGTCAAGCATCTGTTAAACAAACAGGCATCAAATCGGAAGGCCGGCTTAAACCAAAGTGGAGAAGAACATCTGACCTCACTGTCAGGCATCTGTTAAACAAACAGGCATCGAACCCGAGGGGCGGCTCAACCTGAAGTTGATAAGAACATTAGACCTCGTTGTCAGGCATCTGTTAAACAAACAGGCATCGAACCCGATGGTCGGCTCAACACGAAGTTGAGAGGAACATCTGACCTTGCCGTCAAGCATCTCTTAAACAAACAGGCATCGAACCTGAAGGTCGGATCAACATGAATATGAGAGGAACATTTGACTTCACTGTCAAGCATCTGTTAAACATACAGGCATAAAATCCGAAGGCCGGCTCAACCCGAAGTTGAGAAAAACATCTGACCTCATCGTCAGGTATCTGTTAAACAAACAGGCATCGAACCCGAAGGGCGGCTCAACTTGAAGTTGATAAGAACATTAGACCTCTTTACCAGGCATCTGTTAAACAAACAGGCATTGAACCCGAAGGCCGGCTCAACCCAAAGTTGAGAAGAACATATGACCTTATCGTTAGGCATCTGTTAAACAAATAGGCATCCAAATGAAGGTAGGCTCAACATGAAGTTAAGAGGAACATTTGACTTCACTGTCAAGGATCTGTTAAATAAACAGGCATCAAATCCGAAGGCCGGCTCAACCCGAAGTTGAGAAGAACATCTGGCCACACCGTCAGGCATCTGTTAAACAAACAGGCATCGAACCCGAAGGGCGGCTCAACCTGAAGTTGATAAGAACATTAGACCTTGCTGTCAAGCATATCTTAAACAAACAGGCATCGAACCCGAAGGTCGGCTCAACACGAAGTTGAGTGGAACATATGACCTCGCCGTCAAGCATCTCTTATACAAACAGGCATCGAACCTAAAGGTCGGTTCAACATGAAGTTGAGAGGAACATTTGACTTCACTGTCAAGCATCTGTTAATTAAACAGGCATCAAATCTGAGAACCGGCTCAACCCGAAGTTGAGAAGAACATCTGACCTCACCGTCAGGCATCTGTTAAACAAACAAGCATCAAACCCGAAGGCGGCTCAACCTGAAGTTGATAAGAACATTAGACCTCTGTGCCAGACATTTGTTAAACAAACAGGCATCGAACCCGAAGGCTGACTCAACCCGAAGTTGAGAAGAACATCTGAGCTCGTCGTCAAACATCTGTTAAACAATCAGGTATTGAACCCGAAGGATGGCTCACCTTGAAGTTGAGAGGAACATCTGACCTCCCCATCAGGAATTAGTTAAACAAACAGGCATTGAACCCGAAGGCCGGCACAACACGAAGTTGAGAGGAACATCTAACCTGGCCATCAGGAGTTTGTTAAACAAATAGGCATCGAACTCGAAGGGCGGCTCAACATGAAGTTGAGAGGAACATTTGACTTCACTGTCAAGCATCTGTTAAACAAACAGGAATCAAATTCGAAGGCCGGCTCAACGCGAAGTTGAGAAGAACATCTGACCTCAACGTCAGGCATCTGTTAAACAAACAGGCATCGAACCCGAAGGGCGGCTCAACCCGAAGTTGATAAGAACATTAGACCTCAATGTCAGGCATCTGTTAAAAAAACAGGCATCGAATCCGAAGGCCGCCTCAACCCGATGTTCAGAAGTACATTTGACCTTGCCGTCAGGCATTTATTAAACAAACAGGCATCGAACTCGAAAGCCGTCTCAAGTTGAAGTTGATAAGAACATTAGACCTCTCTTTCAGGCATCTGTTAAACAAACAGGCATCGAACACGAAGGTCGCTCAACATGAAGTTGGGATGAACATTTGAATTCACTGTCAAGCATCTGTTAAACAAACAGGCATCAAATCGGAAGGCCGGCTTAAACCAAAGTGGAGAAGAACATCTGACCTCACTGTCAGGCATCTGTTAAACAAACAGGCATCGAACCCGAGGGGCGGCTCAACCTGAAGTTGATAAGAACATTAGACCTCGTTGTCAGGCATCTGTTAAACAAACAGGCATCAAACCCGATGGTCGGCTCAACACGAAGTTGAGAGGAACATCTGACCTTGCCGTCAAGCATCTCTTAAACAAACAGGCATCGAACCTGAAGGTCGGATCAACATGAAGTTGAGAGGAACATTTGACTTCACTGTCAAGCATCTGTTAAACATACAGGCATAAAATCCGAAGGCCGGCTCAACCCGAAGTTGAGAAAAACATCTGACCTCATCGTCAGGTATCTGTTAAACAAACAGGCATCGAACCCGAAGGGCGGCTCAACTTGAAGTTGATAAGAACATTAGACCTCTTTACCAGGCATCTGTTAAACAAACAGGCATTGAACCCGAAGGCCGGCTCAACCCAAAGTTGAGAAGAACATATGACCTTATCGTTAGGCATCTGTTAAACAAATAGGCATCCAAATGAAGGTAGGCTCAACATGAAGTTAAGAGGAACATTTGACTTCACTGTCAAGCATCTGTTAAATAAACAGGCATCAAATCCGAAGGCCGGCTCAACCCGAAGTTGAGAAGAACATCTGGCCACACCGTCAGGCATCTGTTAAACAAACAGGCATCGAACCCGAAGGGCGGCTCAACCTGAAGTTGATAAGAACATTAGACCTTGCTGTCAAGCATATCTTAAACAAAGAGGCATCGAACCCGAAGGTCGGCTCAACACGAAGTTGAGTGGAACATATGACCTCGCCGTCAAGCATCTCTTATACAAACAGGCATCGAACCTAAAGGTCGGTTCAACATGAAGTTGAGAGGAACATTTGACTTCACTGTCAAGCATCTGTTAATTAAACAGGCATCAAATCCGAGAACCGGCTCAACCCGAAGTTGAGAAGAACATCTGACCTCACCGTCAGGCATCTGTTAAACAAACAAGCATCAAACCCGAAGGCGGCTCAACCTGAAGTTGATAAGAACATTAGACCTCTGTGCCAGACATTTGTTAAACAAACAGGCATCGAACCCGAAGGATGACTCAACCCGAAGTTGAGAAGAACATCTGAGCTCGTCGTCAAACATCTGTTAAACAATCAGGTATTGAACCCGAAGGATGGCTCACCTTGAAGTTGAGAGGAACATCTGACCTCCCCATCAGGAATTAGTTAAACAAACAGGCATTGAACCCGAAGGCCGGCACAACACGAAGTTGAGAGGAACATCTAACCTGGCCATCAGGAGTTTGTTAAACAAATAGGCATCGAACTCGAAGGGCGGCTCAACATGAAGTTGAGAGGAACATTTGACTTCACTGTCAAGCATCTGTTAAACAAACAGGAATCAAATTCGAAGGCCGGCTCAACCCGAAGTTGAGAAGAACATCTGACCTCAACGTCAGGCATCTGTTAAACAAACAGGCATCGAACCCGAAGGGCGGCTCAACCCGAAGTTGATAAGAACATTAGACCTCAACGTCAGGCATCTGTTAAAAAAACAAGCATCGAATCCGAAGGCCGCCTCAACCCGATGTTCAGAAGTACATTTGACCTTGCCGTCAGGCATTTATTAAACAAACAGGCATCGAACTCGAAAGCCGTCTCAAGTTGAAGTTGATAAGAACATTAGACCTCTCTTTCAGGAATCTGTTAAACAAACAGGCATCGAACACGAAGGTCGCTCAACATGAAGTTGGGATGAACATTTGAATTCACTATCAAGCATCTGTTAAACAAACAGGCATCAAATCGGAAGGCCGGCTTAAACCAAAGTGGAGAAGAACATCTGACCTCACTGTCAGGCATCTGTTAAACAAACAGGCATCGAACCCGAGGGGCGGCTCAACCTGAAGTTGATAAGAACATTAGACCTCGTTGTCAGGCATTTGTTAAACAAACAGGCATCGAACCCGATGGTCGGCTCAACACGAAGTTGAGAGGAACATCTGACCTTGCTGTCAAGCATCTCTTAAACAAACAGGCATCGAACCTGAAGGTCGGATCAACATAAAGTTGAGAGGAACATTTGACTTCACTGTCAAGCATCTGTTAAACATACAGGCATAAAATCCGAAGGCCGGCTCAACCCGAAGTTTAGAAAAACATCTGACCTCATCGTCAGGTATCTGTTAAACAAACAGGCATCGAACCCGAAGGGCGGCTCAACTTGAAGTTGATAAGAACATTAGACCTCTTTACCAGGCATCTGTTAAACAAACAGGCATTGAACCCGAAGGCCGGCTCAACCCAAAGTTGAGAAGAACATATGACCTTATCGTTAGGCATTTGTTAAACAAATAGGCATCCAAATGAAGGTAGGCTCAACATGAAGTTAAGAGGAACATTTGACTTCACTGTCAAGCATCTGTTAAATAAACAGGCATCAAATCCGAAGGCCGACTCAACCCGAAGTTGAGAAGAACATCTGGCCACACCGTCAGGCATCTGTTAAACAAACAGGCATCGAACCCGAAGGGCGGCTCAACCTGAAGTTGATAAGAACATTAGACCTTGCTGTCAAGCATATCTTAAACAAACAGGCATCGAACCCGAAGGTCGGCTCAACACGAAGTTGAGAGGAACATATGACCTCGCCGTCAAGCATCTCTTATACAAACAGGCATCGAACCTAAAGGTCGGTTCAACATGAAGTTGAGAGGAACATTTGACTTCACTGTCAAGCATCTGTTAATTAAACAGGCATCAAATCCGAGAACCGGCTCAACCCGAAGTTGAGAAGAACATCTAACCTCACCGTCAGGCATCTGTTAAACAAACAAGCATCAAACCCGAAGGCGACTCAACCTGAAGTTGATAAGAACATTAGACCTCTGTGCCAGACATTTGTTAAACAAACAGGCATCGAACCCGAAGGATGACTCAACCCGAAGTTGAGAAGAACATCTGAGCTCGTCGTCAAACATCTGTTAAACAATCAGGTATTGAACCCGAAGGATGGCTCACCTTGAAGTTGAGAGGAACATCTGACCTCCCCATCAGGAATTAGTTAAACAAACAGGCATTGAACCCGAAGGCCGGCACAACACGAAGTTGAGAGGAACATCTAACCTGGCCATCAGGAGTTTGTTAAACAAATAGGCATCGAACTCGAAGGGCGGCTCAACATGAAGTTGAGAGGAACATTTGACTTCACTGTCAAGCATCTGTTAAACAAACAGGAATCAAATTCGAAGGCCGGCTCAACCCGAAGTTGAGAAGAACATCTGACCTCAACGTCATGCATCTGTTAAACAAACAGGCATCGAACCCGAAGGGCGGCTCAACCCGAAGTTGATAAGAACATTAGACCTCAACGTCAGGCATCTATTAAAAAAACAGGCGTCGAATCCGAAGGCCGCCTCAACCCGATGTTCAGAAGTACATTTGACCTTGCCGTCAGGCATTTATTAAACAAACAGGCATCGAACTCGAAAGCCGTCTCAAGTTGAAGTTGATAAGAACATTAGACCTCTCTTTCAGGCATCTGTTAAACAAACAGGCATCGAACACGAAGGTCGCTCAACATGAAGTTGGGATGAACATTTGAATTCACTGTCAAGCATCTGTTAAACAAACAGGCATCAAATCGGAAGGCCGACTTAAACCAAAGTGGAGAAGAACATCTGACCTCACTGTCAGGCATCTGTTAAACAAACAGGCATCGAACCCGAGGGGCGGCTCAACCTGAAGTTGATAAGAACATTAGACCTCGTTGTCAGGCATCTGTTAAACAAACAGGCATCGAACCCGATGGTCGGCTCAACACGAAGTTGAGAGGAACATCTGACCTTGCCGTCAAGCATCTCTTAAACAAACAAGCATCGAACCTGAAGGTCGGATCAACATGAAGTTGAGAGGAACATTTGACTTCACTGTCAAGCATCTGTTAAACATACAGGCATAAAATCCGAAGGCCGGCTCAACCCGAAGTTGAGAAAAACATCTGACCTCATCGTCAGGTATCTGTTAAACAAACAGGCATCGAACCCGAAGGGCGGCTCAACTTGAAGTTGATAAGAACATTAGACCTCTTTACCAGGCATCTGTTAAACAAACAGGCATTGAACCCGAAGGCCGGCTCAACCCAAAGTTGAGAAGAACATATGACCTTATCGTTAGGCATCTGTTAAACAAATAGGCATCCAAATGAAGGTAGGCTCAACATGAAGTTAAGAGGAACATTTGACTTCACTGTCAAGCATCTGTTAAATAAACAGGCATCAAATCCGAAGGCCGGCTCAACCCGAAGTTGAGAAGAACATCTGGCCACACCGTCAGGCATCTGTTAAACAAACAGGCATCGAACCCGAAGGGCGGCTCAACCTGAAGTTGATAAGAACATTAGACCTTGCTGTCAAGCATATCTTAAACAAACAGGCATCGAACCCGAAGGTCGGCTCAACACGAAGTTGAGAGGAACATATGACCTCGCCGTCAAGCATCTCTTATACAAACAGGCATCGAACCTAAAGGTCGGTTCAACATGAAGTTGAGAGGAACATTTGACTTCACTGTCAAGCATCTGTTAATTAAACAGGCATCAAATCCGAGAACCGGCTCAACCCGAAGTTTAGAAGAACATCTGACCTCACCGTCAGGCATCTGTTAAACAAACAAGCATCAAACCCGAAGGCGGCTCAACCTGAAGTTGATAAGAACATTAGACCTCTGTGCCAGACATTTGTTAAACAAACAGGCATCGAACCCGAAGGCTGACTCAACCCGAAGTTGAGAAGAACATCTGACCTCGCCGTCAGGCATCTGTTAAACGAACAGGCATCGAACCCGAAGGCTGGCTCAAAACGAAGTTGAGAGGAACATCTGACCTCGCCTTCAAGAATCTATTAAACAGACAGGCATCGAACCCGAAGGTCGGCTCAACATGAAGTTTAGAGGAACATTTGACTTCACTGTCAAGCATCTGTTAATTAAACAGGCATCAAATCCGAGAACCGGCTCAACCCGAAGTTGAGAAGAACATCTAACCTCACCGTCAGGCATCTGTTAAACAAACAAGCATCAAACCCGAAGGCGACTCAACCTGAAGTTGATAAGAACATTAGACCTCTGTGCCAGACATTTGTTAAACAAACAGGCATCGAACCCGAAGGATGACTCAACCCGAAGTTGAGAAGAACATCTGAGCTCGTCATCAAACATCTGTTAAACAATCAGGTATTGAACCCGAAGGATGGCTCACCTTGAAGTTGAGAGGAACATCTGACCTCCCCATCAGGAATTAGTTAAACAAACAGGCATTGAACCCGAAGGCCGGCACAACACGAAGTTGAGAGGAACATCTAACCTGGCCATCAGGAGTTTGTTAAACAAATAGGCATCGAACTCGAAGGGCGGCTCAACATGAAGTTGAGAGGAACATTTGAGTTCACTGTCAAGCATCTGTTAAACAAACAGGAATCAAATTCGAAGGCCGGCTCAACCCGAAGTTGAGAAGAAAATCTGACCTCAACGTCATGCATCTGTTAAGCAAACAGGCATCGAACCCGAAGGGCGGCTCAACCCGAAGTTGATAAGAACATTAGACCTCAACGTCAGGCATCTGTTAAAAAAACAGGCGTCGAATCCGAAGGCCGCCTCAACCCGATGTTCAGAAGTACATTTGACCTTGCCGTCAGGCATTTATTAAACAAACAGGCATCGAACTCGAAAGCCGTCTCAAGTTGAAGTTGATAAGAACATTAGACCTCTCTTTCAGGCATCTGTTAAACAAACAGGCATCGAACACGAAGGTCGCTCAACATGAAGTTGGGATGAACATTTGAATTCACTGTCAAGCATCTGTTAAACAAACAGGCATCAAATCGGAAGGCCGGCTTAAACCAAAGTGGAGAAGAACATCTGACCTCACTGTCAGGCATCTGTTAAACAAACAGGCATCGAACCCGAGGGGCGGCTCAACCTGAAGTTGATAAGAACATTAGACCTCGTTGTCAGGCATCTGTTAAACAAACAGGCATCGAACCCGATGGTCGGCTCAACACGAAGTTGAGAGGAACATCTGACCTTGCCGTCAAGCATCTCTTAAACAAACAAGCATCGAACCTGAAGGTCGGATCAACATGAAGTTGAGAGGAACATTTGACTTCACTGTCAAGCATCTGTTAAACATACAGGCATAAAATCCGAAGGCCGGCTCAACCCGAAGTTGAGAAAAACATCTGACCTCATCGTCAGGTATCTGTTAAACAAACAGGCATCGAACCCGAAGGGCGGCTCAACTTGAAGTTGATAAGAACATTAGACCTCTTTACCAGGCATCTGTTAAACAAACAGGCATTGAACCCGAAGGCCGGCTCAACCCAAAGTTGAGAAGAACATATGACCTTATCGTTAGGCATCTGTTAAACAAATAGGCATCCAAATGAAGGTAGGCTCAACATGAAGTTAAGAGGAACATTTGACTTCACTGTCAAGCATCTGTTAAATAAACAGGCATCAAATCCGAAGGCCGGCTCAACCCGAAGTTGAGAAGAACATCTGGCCACACCGTCAGGCATCTGTTAAACAAACAGGCATCGAACCCGAAGGGCGGCTCAACCTGAAGTTGATAAGAACATTAGACCTTGCTGTCAAGCATATCTTAAACAAACAGGCATCGAACCCGAAGGTCGGCTCAACACGAAGTTGAGAGGAACATATGACCTCGCCGTCAAGCATCTCTTATACAAACAGGCATCGAACCTAAAGGTCGGTTCAACATGAAGTTGAGAGGAACATTTGACTTCACTGTCAAGCATCTGTTAATTAAACAGGCATCAAATCCGAGAACCGGCTCAACCCGAAGTTGAGAAGAACATCTGACCTCACCGTCAGGCATCTGTTAAACAAACAAGCATCAAACCCGAAGGCGGCTCAACCTGAAGTTGATAAGAACATTAGACCTCTGTGCCAGACATTTGTTAAACAAACAGGCATCGAACCCGAAGGCTGACTCAACCCGAAGTTGAGAAGAACATCTGACCTCGCCGTCAGGCATCTGTTAAACGAACAGGCATCGAACCCGAAGGCTGGCTCAAAACGAAGTTGAGAGGAACATCTGACCTCGCCTTCAAGAATCTATTAAACAGACAGGCATCGAACCCGAAGGTCGGCTCAACATGAAGTTTAGAGGAACATTTGACTTCACTGTCAAGCATCTGTTAAATAAACAGGCATCAAATCCGAAGGTCGGATCTACCCAAAGTTGAGAAGAACATCTGACCTTACCGTCAGGTATCTGTTAAACAAACAAGCATCGAACCCGAAGGGTGGCTCAACTTGAAGTTGATAAGAACATTAGACCTCTTTGCGAGGCATCTGTTAAACAAACAGGCATCGAACCCGAAGGCCGGCTCAACCCGAAGTTGAGAAGAACATATGACCTCGTCGTCAGGCATCTGTTAAACAAACAGGCATCGAACCCGAAGGCCGGCTCAACACGAAGTTGAGAGGAACATCTGACCTCGCTGTCAGGCATTAGTTAAACAAACAGGAATCGATCCCGAAGGCCGGTTCAACACGAAGATGAGAGGAACATATGACCTCCCCGTCAGGCATCTGTTAAAAAAATAAGCACTGAACCTGAAGGTCGGCTCAGCATGAAGTTGAGAGGAACATTTGACTTCACTGTCAAGCATCTGTTTAACAAACAGGCATCAATTCCGAAGGCCGGCTCAATCCGAAGTTGAGAAGAACATCTGACCTCACTGTCAGGCATCTGTTAAACAAACATGCATCGAACCCGAAGGGGGGCTAAACCCGAAGTTGATAAGAACATTAGACCTCGCTGTCAGGCATCTCTTAAACAAACAGACATCGAACCCGAAGGCCGGCTCAACACGAAGTTGAGAGGAACATATGACCTCGTCGTCAAGCATCTCTTGAACAAACAGGCATCGAACTTGAAGGTCGGCTCAACATGAAATTGGGAGGAACATTTGACTTCACTGTCAAACATCTGTTAAACAAACAGGCATCAAATCCGAAGGCCGACTCAACCCAAAGTCGAGAAAAACATCTGACCTCACCGTCAGGCATCTGTTAAACAAACAGACATCGAACCCGAAGGGCGGCTCAACCTGAAGTTGATAAGAACATTAGACCTTGCTGTCAGGCATCTATTAAACAAACATGCATCGAACCCGAAGGCCGAATCAACCCGAAGATGAGAAGAACATTTGACCTTGCCGTCAGGCATCTGTTAAACAAACATGCATCGAACCTGAAGGTCGTCTCAATCCTTAATTGATAAGAACATCTGACATCTCCGTCAAACATCTGTTAAACAAACAGGCATCGAACCTGAAGGCCGGCTCAACATGAAGTTGAGAGGAACATCTGACCTCCCTATCATTCATTAGTTAATCAAACAGGAATCGAACCCGAAGGCCGGCTCAACACGAAGTTGAGAGGAACATATGACCTCGCCATCAGGCATCTGTTAAACAAATAGGCATCGAACCGGAAGGTAGGCTCAACATGAAGTTAAGAGGAACATTTGACTTCACTGTCAAGCATCTGTTAAATAAACAGGCATCAAATCCGAAGGCCGGCTCAACCCGAAGTTGAGAAGAACATCTGACCTCACCGTCAGGCATCTGTTAAACAAACAGGCATCGAACCCGAAGGGCGGCTCAACCCGAAGTTGATAAGAACATTAGACCTCCCTGTCAAGCATATCTTAAACAAACAGGCATCGAACCCGAAGGTCGGCTCAACACGAAGTTGAGTGGAACATCTGACCTCGCCGTCAAGCATCTCTTATACAAACAGGCATCGAACCTAAAGGTCGGCTCAACATGAAGTTGAGAGGAACATTTGACTTCACTGTCAAGCATTTGTTAATTAAAAAGGCATCAAATCCGAAGGCCGGCTCAACCCGAAGTTGAGAAGAACATCTGACCTTACCGTCAGGCATCTGTTAAACAAACAGGCATCAAACCCGAAGGGCGGCTCAACCTGAAGTTGATAAGAACATTAGACCTCTGTGCCAGACATTTGTTAAACAAACAGGCATCGAACCCGAAGGCCGACTCAACCCGAAGTTGAAAAGAACATCTGACCTCGCCGTCAGGCATCTGTTAATAAAACAGGCATCGAACCTGAAGGCTGGCTCAACACGAAGTTGAGAGGAACATCTGACCTCGCCGTCAGGAATCTATTAAATAAACAGGCATCGAACCCGAAGGTCGGCTCAACATGAAGTTTAGAGGAACATTTGACTTCACTGTCAAGCATCTGTTAAATAAACAGGCATCAAATCCGAAGGCCGGCTCAACCCGAAGTTGAGAAGAATATCTGACCTTACCGTCAGGTATCTGTTAAACAAACAAGCATCGAACCCGAAG
The DNA here is from genome assembly GCA_963859935.3 of Lathyrus sativus. NCBI lineage: Eukaryota > Viridiplantae > Streptophyta > Magnoliopsida > Fabales > Fabaceae > Lathyrus > Lathyrus sativus. The sequence continues at coordinate 51,966 of CAWUDS030000940.1, read as the reverse complement.
GGCGGCTCAACTTGAAGGTGATAAGAACATTAGACCTCTTTGCGAGGCATCTGTTAAACAAACAGGCATCAAACCCGAAGGCCGGCTCAACCCGAAGTTGAGAAGAACATATGACCTCGTCGTCAGGCATCTGTTAAACAAACAGGCATCGAACCCGAAGGCCGGCTCAACACGAAGTTGAGAGGAACATATGACCTCGCTGTCAGGCATTAGTTAAACAAACAGGAATCGATCCCGAAGGCCGGCTCAACACGAAGTTGAGAGGAACATATGACCTCCCCGTCAGGCATCTGTTAAAAAAATAAGCATCGAACCTGAAGGTCGGCTCAACATGAAGTTGAGAGGAACATTTGACTTCACTGTCAAGTATCTGTTAAACAAACAGGCATTAATTCCGAAGGCCGGCTCAATCCAAAGTTGAGAAGAACATCTAACCTCACTGTCTGGCATCTGTTAAACAAACATGCATCGAACCCGAAGGGGGGCTAAACCCGAAGTTGATAAGAACATTAGACCTCGCTGTCAGGCATCTCTTAAACAAACAGACATCGAACCCGAAGGCCGGCTCAACACGAAGTTAAGAGGAACATATGACCTCTCCGTCAAGCATCTCTTAAACAAACAGGCATCGAACATGAAGGTCGGCTCAACATGAAATTGGGAGGAACATTTAACTTCACTGTCAAGCATCTGTTAAACAAACAGGCATCAAATCCGAAAGCCGACTCAACCCAAAGTCGAGAAAAACATCTGACCTCACCGTCAGGCATCTGTTAAACAAACAGGCATCGAACTCGAAGGGCGGCTCAACCTGAAGTTGATAAGAACATTAGACCTCGCTGTCAGGCATCTATTAGACAAAAAGGCATCGAACCCGAAGGCCGGCTCAACCCGAAGTTGAGAAGAACATTTTACCTTACCTTCAGGCATCTGTTAAACAAACATGCATCAAACCTGAAGGTCGTCTCAATCCTTAATTGAGAAGAACATCTGACCTCGCCGTCAAACATCTGTTAAACAAACAGGCATCGAACCCGAAGGCCGGCTCAACATGAAGTTGAGAGGAACATCTGACCTCCCTATCAGGCATTAGTTAAACAAACAGGAATCGAACCGGAAGGCCGGCTCAACACGAAGTTGAGAGGAACATATGACCTCGCTATCAGGCATCTGTTAAACAAATAGGCATCGAACCGGAAGGTCGGCTCAACATGAAGTTGAGAGAAACATTTGACTTCACTGTCAAGCATCTGTTAAACAAACAGGCATCAAATCCGAAGGCCGGCTCAATCCGAAGTTTAGAAGAACATCTGACCTCACTGTCAGGCATCTGTTAAACAAAAATGCATCGAACCCGAAGGGCGGCTAAACCCGAAGTTGATAAGAAATTTAGACCTCGCTGTCAGGCATCCCTTAAACAAATAGGCAACGAACCCGAAGGCCGGCTCAACACGAAGTTGAGGGGAACATCTGACCTCGCTGTCAAGCGTCTCTTAAACAAACAGGCATCGAACCTGAAGGTCGGCTCAACATAAAATTGAGAGGAACATTTGACTTCACTGTCAAGCATCTGTTAAAAAAACAGGCATCAAATCCGAAGGCCGACTTAACCCGAAGTTGAGAAGAACATCTGACCTTACCGTTAAGCATCTGTTAAACAAACAAGCATCGAACCCGAAGGCCGACTCAACCCGAAGTTGAGAAGAACATCTGACCTCGCCGTCAGGCATCTGTTAAACAAACAGGCATCAAACCCGAAGGCCGTCTCAACCCTTAGTTGAGAAGAACATCTGACCTCGTCGTCAAACATCTATTAAACAAATAGGTATCGAACCCGAAGGTCGGCTCACCTCGAAGTTGAGAGGAACATCTGACCTCCCCATCAGGCATTAGTTAAAAAAACATGCATCGAACCCGAAGGCCGGCTCAACACGAAGTTGAGAGGAACATATGACCTCGCCGTCAGGCATCTATTAAACAAATAGGCATCGAACCCGAAGTTCGGCTCAACATGAAGTTGAGAGGAACATTTGACTTCACTGTCAAGCATCTGTTAAACAAACAGGCATCAAATCCGAAGGCCAGCTCATCCCGAAGTTGAGAAGAACATATGACATCACCGTCAGGCATCTATTAAAAAAACAGGCATTGAACCCGAAGGGCGGTTCAACCCAAAGTTGATAAGAACATTAGACCTCGCTGTCAGGCATCTCTTAAACAAACAGGCATCAAACCTGAAGGTCGGCTCAACACGAAGTTGAGAGGAACATCTGACCTCGCCGTCAAGCATCTCTTATACAAACAGGCATCGAACCTGAAGGTCGGTTCAACATGAAGTTGAGAGGAACATTTGACTTCACTGTCAAGCATCTGTTAAACAAAAAGGCATCAAATCCGAAGGCCGGCTCAACCCGAAGTTGAGAAGAACATCTGACCTCACTGTCAGGTATCTGTTAAACAAACACGCATCAAACCCGAAGGGCGGCTCAACCTTAAGTTGATAAGAACATTAGATCTCTGTGCGAGGCATTTGTTAAACAAACATGCATCGAACCCGAAGGCCGGCTCAACCCGAAGTTGAGAAGAACATATGACCTCGTCGTCAGGCATCTGTTAAACTAACACGCATCTAACCCGAAGGCCGGCTCAACACAAAGTTGAGAGGAACATCTGAAATCACCGTCAGGCATCTGTTAAACAACCAAGCATCAAACCCGAAGGTCGGCTCAACATGAAGTTTAGAGGAACATTTGACTTCATTGTCAAGCATCTGTTAAACAAACAGGCATCAAATCCTAAGGCCGGCTCAACCCGAAGTTGAGAAGAACATTTGACTTCACTGTTAGGCATCTGTTAAACAAACAGGCATCAAACCCGAAAGGCGGCTTAACCCAAACTGGATAAGAACATTAGACCTCGCCGTCAGGCATATGTTAAAAAAACAGGCATCGAACCCGAAGGTCGGCTCAACACGAAGTTGAGAGGAACATCTGACCTCGCCGTCAAGCATCTCTTAAACAAATAGGCATCGAACCTGAAGGCCGGCTCATAATGAAGTTGAGAGGAACATTTGACTTCCATGTCAACATCTGTTAAACAAACAGGCATCAAATACGAAGGCCGACTCAACCCGAAGTTGAGAAGAACATCTGACCTCACCGTCAGGTATCTGTTAAACAAACAAGCATCGAACCCGAAGGGAGGATCAACTTGAAGTTGATAAGAACATTAGACCTCTTTGCCAGGCATCTGTTAAACAAACAGGCATCGAACCCGAAGGCCGGCTCAACCCGAAGTTGAGAAGAACATATGACCTCGTCATCAGGTATCTGTTAAATAAACAAACATCGAACCCGTAGGCCAGCTCAACACGAAGTTGAGAGGAACATCTGACCTCGCTATCAGGCATTAGTTAAACATACAGGAATCGAACCCGAAGTCCGGCTCAATACGAAGTTGAGGGGAACATATGACGTCACCGTCAGGCATCTGTTAAACAAATAGGCATCAAACCCGAAGGTTGGCTCAACATGAAGTTGAGAGGAACATTTTACTTCACTGTCAAGCATCTGTTAAATAAACAGGCATCAAATCTGAAGGCCGACTCAACCCGAAGTTGAGAAGAACATCTGACCTCACCGTCAGGCATCTATTAAACAAACAGGCATCGAACCCGAAGGGCGGCTCAACCCAAAGTTGAGAAGAACATCTGAACTCACCGTCAGGCATCTGTTAAACAAACAGGCATCGAACCCGAAGGGCGGCTGAACCTGAAGTTGATAACAACATTAGACCTCGCTGTCAGGCATCTATTAAACAAACAGGCATCAAACCTAAAGGTCGGCTCAACACGAAGTCGAGAGGAACATCTGACCTCGCCGTCAAGCATCTCTTATACAAACAGGCATCGAACCTGAAGGTCGGCTCAACATGAAGTTGAGAGGAATATTTGACTTCACTGTCAAGCATCTGTTAAACAAAAAGGCATCAAATCTGATGGCCGACTCAACCCGAAGTTGAGAAGAACATCTGACCTCACCGTCAGGCATCTTTTAAACAAACAAGCATCAAACCCGAAGGGCGGCTCAACCTGAAGTTGATAAGAACATTAGACCTCTGTGTCAGGCATTTGTTAAACAAACATGCATCGAAACCGAAGGCCGGCTCAACCCGAAGTTGAGAAGAACATCTGACCTCGCCGTCAGGCATCTGTTAAACAAACAGGCATCGAACCCGAAGGCCGGCTCAACACGAAGTTGAGAGGAACATCTGACCTGGCCATCCGGCATCTGTTAAACAAGCAGGCATCAAACCCGAAGGTCGGTTCAACATGAAGTTTAGAGGAACATTTGATTTCACTGTCAAGCATCTGTTAAACAAACAGGCATCAAATCCGAAGGCCGACTCAACCCGAAGTTGAGAAGAACATTTGACTTCACAGTTAGGCATCTGTTACACAAACAAGCATCAAACCCGAAGGGCGGCTAAACCTGATGTTGATAAGAACATTAGACCTCGCTGTCAGGCATCTGTTAAACAAACAGGCATCAAACCCGAAGGTCGGCTCAACACGAAGTTGAGAGGAACATCTGACCTCGCTGTCAAGCATCTCTTAAACAAACAGGCATCGAACCTGAATCTCGGCTCAACATGAAGTTGAGAGGAACGTTTGACTTCCATGTCAAGCATCAGTTAAACAAACAGGCATCAAATCCGAAGGCCGGCTCAATCCGAAGTTGAGAAGAACATCTGACCTCACCGTCAGGTATCTGTTAAACAAACAAGCATCGAATCCGAAGGCCGGCTCAACACGAAGTTGAGAGGAACATCTGACCTTGCTGTCAGGCATTAGTTAAACAAACAGGAATCGAACCCGAAGTCCGGCTCAATACGAAGTTGAGGGGAACATATGACCTCGCCGTCAGGCATCTGTTAAACAAATAGGCATCAAACCCGAAGGTCGGCTCAATATGAAGTTGAGAGGAACATTTGACTTCACTGTCAAGCATCTGTTAAACAAACAGGCATCAAATCCGAAGGCCGGCTCAACCCGAAGTTGAGAAGAACATTTGACTTCACCGTTAGGCATCTGTTAAACAAACAGGCATCAAACCCGAAGGGTGGCTAAATCCGAAGTTGATAAGAACATTAGACCTCGCTGTCAGGCATCTGTTAAACAAACAGGCATCAAACCTGAAGGTCGGCTCAACACGAAGTTGAGAGGAGCATCTGACCTCGCTGTCAAGCATCTCTTAAACAAACAGACATCGAACCTGAATGTCGGCTCAACATGAAGTTGAGAGGAACGTTTGACTTCCATGTCAAGCATCTGTTAAACAAACAGGCATCAAATCCAAAGGCCGGCTCAACCCGAAGTTGAGAAGAACATCTGACCTCACCGTCAGGTATCTGTTAAACAAACAAGCATCGAACCCGAAGGGCGGATCAACTTGAAGTTGATAAGAACATTAGACCTCTTTTCTAGGCATCTGTTAAACAAACAGGCATCGAACCCGAAGGCCGGCTCAACCCGAAGTTGAGAAGAACATATGACCTCGTCGTCAGGCATTTGTTAAATAAACAGGCATCGAACCCGAAGGCCGGCTTAACACGAAGTTGAGAGGAACATCTGACCTCGTTGTCAGGCATTAGTTAAACAAACAGGAATCGAACCCGAAGTCCGGCTCAATACGAAGTTGAGGGGAACATATGACCTCGCCGTCAGGCATCTGTTAAACAAATAGGCATCAAACCCGAAGGTAGGGTCAACATGAAGTTGAGAGGAACATTTGACTTCACTGTCAAGCATCTGTTAAACAAACAGGCATCAAATCCGAAGGCCGGCTCAACCCGAAGTTGAGAAGAACATTTGAATTCACCGTTAGGCATCTGTTAAACAAACAGGCATCAAACCCGAAGGGTGGCTAAATCCAAAGTTGATAAGAACATTAGACCTCGATGTCAGGCATCTGTTAAACAAACAGGCATCGAACCCAAAGGTCGGCTCAACACGAAGTTGAGAGGAACATCTGACCTCGCCGTCAAGCATCTCTTAAACAAACAGACATCGAACCTGAATGTCGGCTCAACATGAAGTTGAGAGGAACGTTTTACTTCCATGTCAAGCATCTGTTAAACAAACAGGCATCAAATCCGAAGGCCGGCTCAACCCGAAGTTGAGAAGAACATCTGACCTCACCGTCAGGTATCTGTTAAACAAACAAGCATCGAACCCAGAGGGCGGATCAACTTGAAGTTGATAAGAACATTAGACCTCTTTTCTAGGCATCTGTTAAACAAACAGGCATCGAACCCGAAGACCGACTCAACCCGAAGTTGAGAAGAACATATGACCTCGTCGTCAGGCATCTGTTAAATAAACAGGCATCGAACCCGAAGGCCGGCTCAACCCGAAGTTGAGAAGAACATCTGACCTCACCGTCAGGTATCTGTTAAACAAACAAGCATCGAACCCAAAGGGCGGATCAACTTGAAGTTGATAAGAACATTAGACCTCTTTTCTAGGCATCTGTTAACCAAACAGGCATCGAACCCGAAGACCGACTCAACCCGAAGTTGAGAAGAACATATGACCTCGTCGTCAGGCATCTGTTAAATAAACAGGCATCGAACCCGAAGGCCGGCTCAACACGAAGTTGAGAGGAACATCTGACCTCGCTGTCAGGCATTAGTTAAACAAACAAGAATCGAACCCGAAGTTCGGCTCAATACGAAGTTGAGGGGAAAATATGACCTCGCCGTCAGACATCTGTTAAACAAATAGGCATCAAACCCGAAGGTCGGGTCAACATGAAGTTGAGAGGAACATTTGACTTCACTGTCAAGCATCTGTTAAACAAACAGGCATCAAATCCGAAGGCCGGCTCAACCCAAAGTTGAGAAGAACATCTGACCTCACCGTCAGGCATCTGTTAAACAAGCAGGCATCGAACCCGAAGGGCGGCTCAACCCGAAGTTGATAAGAACATTAGACCTCGTTGTCAGGCATCTCTTAAACAAACAGGCATCGAACCTGAAGGTCGGCTAAACACGAAGTTGAGAGGAACATCTGACCTCGCCGTCAAGCATCTCTTATACAAACAGGCATCGAACCTGAAGGTCGGCTCAACATGAAGTTTAGAGGAACATTTGACTTCACTATCAAGCATCTGTTAAACAAACAGACATCAAATCCGAAGGCCGACTCAACCCGAAGTTGAGAAGAACATTTGACTTCACCGTTAGGCATCTGTTAAACAAACAGGCATCAAACCCGAAAGGCGGCTAAACTCGATGTTGATAAGAACATTAGACCTCGCTGTCAGGCATCTGTTAAACAAACAGGCATCGAACCCCAAGGGCGGCTCAACACGAAGTTGAGAGGAACATCTGACCTCGCCGTCAAGCATCTCTTAAACAAACAGACATCGAACCTGAATGTCGGCTCAACATGAAGTTGAGAGGAACATTTGACTTCCATGTCAAGCATTTGTTAAACAAACAGGCATCAAATCCGAAGGCCGGCTATACCCGAAGTTGAGAAGAACATCTGACCTCACCGTCAGGTATCTGTTAAACAAACAAGCATCGAACCCGAAGGGCGGATCAACTTGAAGTTGATAAGAATATTAGACCTCTTTTCTAGGCATTTGTTAAACAAACAGGCATCGAACCCGAAGGCCGGCTCAACCCGAAGTTGAGAAGAACATATGACCTTGTCGTCAGGCATCTGTTAAATAAACAAGCATCGAACCCGAAGGCCGGCTCAACATGAAGTTGAGAGGAACATCTGACCTCGCTGACAGGCATTAGTTAAACAAACAGGAATCGAACCCGAAGTCCGGCTCAATACGAAGTTGAGCGGAACATATGACCTCGCCGTCAGGCATCTGTTAAACAAATAGGCATCAAACCCGAAGGTCGGCTGAACATGAAATTGAGAGGAACATTTGACTTCACTGTCAAGCATCTGTTAAACAAAAAGGCATCAAATCCGAAGGCCGGCTCAACCCGAAGTTGAGAAGAACATCTGACCTCACCGTCAGGTATCTATTAAACAAACAAGCATCGAACCCAAAGGGCGGATCAACTTGAAGTTGATAAGAACATTAGACCTCTTTTCTAGGCATCTGTTAAACAAACAGGCATCGAACCCAAAGGCCGGCTCAACCCGAAGTTGAGAAGAACATATGACCTCGTCGTCAGGCGTCTGTTAAATAAACAGGCATCGAACCCGAAGGCCGGCTCAACACGAAGTTGAGAGGAACATCTGACCTCGCTGTCAGGCATTAGTTAAACAAACAGGAATCGAACCCGAAGTCCGGCTCAATACGAAGTTGAGGGGAACATATGACCTCGCCGTCAGGCATATGTTAAACAAATAGGCATCAAACCCGAAGGTCGGCTCAACATGAAGTTGAGAGTAACATTTGACTTCACTGTCAAGCATCTGTTAAACAAACAGGCATCAAATCCGAAGGCCGGCTCAACCCGAAGTTGAGAAGAACATTTGACTTCACCGTTAGGCATCTGTTAAACAAACAGGCATCAAACCCGAATGGCGGCTAAACCCGAAGTTGATAAGAACATTAGACCTTGCTGTCAGGGATCTGTTAAACAAACAGGCATCGAACCCGAAGGTCGGCTCAACACGAAGTTGAGAGGAACATCTGACCTCGCCGTCAAGCATCTCTTAAACAAACAGACATCGAACCTGAATGTCGGCTCAACATGAAGTTGAGAGGAACGTTTTACTTCCATGTCAAGCATTTGTTAAACAAACAGGCATCAAATCCGAAGGCCGGCTCAACCCGAAGTTGAGAAGAACATCTGACCTCACCGTCAGGTATCTGTTAAACAAACAAGCATCGAACCCGAAGGGCGGATCAACTTGAAGTTGATAAGAACATTAGACCTCTTTTCTACGCATCTGTTAAAAAACAGGCATCGAACCCGAAGACCGACTCAACCCGAAGTTGAGAAGAACATATGACCTCGTCGTCAGGCATCTGTTAAATAAACAGGCAGCGAACCCGAAGGCCGGCTCAACACGAAGTTGAGAGGAACATCTGACCTTGCTGTCAGGCATTAGTTAAACAAACAGGAATCGAACCCGAAGTCCGGCTCAATACGAAGTTGAGGGGAACATATGACCTCGCCGTCAGGCATCTGTTAAACAAATAGGCATCAAACCCGAAGGTAGGGTCAACATGAAGTTGAGAGGAACATTTGACTTCATTGTCAAGCATCTGTTAAACAAACAGGCGTCAAATCCGAAAGCCGGCTCAACCCGAAGTTTAGAAGAACACCTGACCTCACCGTCAGGCATCTGTTAAACAAACAGGCATCGAACCCGAAGGGCGGCTCAACCCGAAGTTGATAAGAACATTAGACCTCGTTGTCAGGCATCTCTTAAACAAACAGGCATCGAACCCGAAGGGCGGCTCAACCCGAAGTTGATAAGAACATTAGACCTCGTTGTCAGGCATCTCTTAAACAAACAGGCATCGAACCTGAAGGTCGGCTAAACACGAAGTTGAGAGGAACATCTGACCTCGCCGTCAAGCATCTCTTATACAAACAGGCATCGAACCTAAAGGTCGCCTCAACATGAAGTTGGGAGGAATATTTGACTTCTCTGTCAAGCATCTGTTAAATTAAAAGGCATCAAATCCGAAGGCCGGCTCAACCCGGAGTTGAGAAGAACATCTGACCTCACCGTCAGGCATCTGTTAAACAAACAAGAATCAAACCCGAAGGGCGGCTCAACCCGAAGTTTATAATAACATTAGACCTTTGTGTCAGGCATTTTTTAAACAAACATGCATCGAAACCGAAGGCCGGCTCAACCCGAAGTTGAGAAGAACATCTGACCTCGCAGTCAGGCATCTATTAAACAAACAGGCATCGAACCCGAAGGCCGGCTCAACACGAAGTTGAGAGGAACATCTGACCTCGCCGTCCGGCATCTGTTAAACAAACAGGCAACAAACCTGAAGGTCGGCTCAACATGAAGTTTAGAGGAACATTTGACTTCACTGTCAAGCATCTGTTAAACAAACAAGCATCAAATCCGAAGGCCGACTCAACCCGAAGTTGAGAAGAACATTTGACTTCACCATTAGGCATCTGTTAAACAAACAGGCATCAAACCCGAAAAGCGGCTAAACTCAAAGTTGATAAGAACATTAGACCTCGCTGTCAGGCATCTGTTAAACAAACAGGCATCGAACCCGAAGGTCGGCTCAACACGAAGTTGAGAGGAACATCTGACCTCTCCGTCAAGCATCTCTTAAACAAGCAGACATCGAACCTGAATGTCGGCTCAACATGACGTTGAGAGGAACGTTTGACTTCCATGTCAAGCATCTGTTAAACAAACAGGCATCAAATCCGAAGGCCGGCTCAACCCGAAGTTGAGAAGAACATCTGACCTCACCGTCAGGTATCTGTTAAACAAACAAGCATCGAACCCGAAGGGCGGATCAACTTGAAGTTGATAAGAACATTAGACCTCTTTTCTAGGCATTTGTTAAACAAACAGGCATCGAACCCGAAGGCCGGCTCAACCCGAAGTTGAGAAGAACATATGACCTTGTCGTCAGGCATCTGTTAAATAAACAGGCATCGAACCCGAAGGCCGGCTCAACATGAAGTTGAGAGGAACATCTGACCTCGCTGTCAGGCATTAGTTAAACAAACAGGAATCGAACCCGAAGGTCGGCTCAACATGAAGTTGAGAGGAACATTTGACTTCGCTGTCAAGCATCTGTTAAACAAACAGGCATCAAATCCGAAGGCCGGCTCAACCCGAAGTTGAGAAGAACATATGACCTCACCGTCAAGCATATGTTAAACAAACAGGCATCGAACCCGAAGGGCGGCTCAACCCGAAGTTGATAAGAACATTAGACCTCGTTGTCAGGCATCTCTTAAACAAACAGGCATCGAACCTGAAGGTCGGCTAAACACGAAGTTGAGAGGAACATCTGACCTCGCTGTCAAGCATCTCTTATTCAAACAGGCATCGAACCTGAAGGTCGGCTCAACATGAAGTTGAGAGGAATATTTGACTTCACTGTCAAGCATCTGTTAAACAAAAAGGCATCAAATCCGAAGGCCGGCTCAACCCGAAGTTGAGAAGAACATCTGACCTCACCGTCAGGCATCTGTTAAACAAACAAGCATCAAACCCGAAGGGCGGCTCAACCTGAAGTTGATAAGAACATTAGACCTCTGTCTTAGGCATTTGTTAAACAAACATGTATCGAAACCGAAGGCCGGCTCAACCCGAAGTTGATAAGAACATCTGACCTCGCCGTCAGGCATCTGTTAAACAAACAGGCATCGAACCCGAAGGCCGACTCAACACGAAGTTGAGAGGAACATCTGACCTCGCCGTCCGGCATCTGTTAAACAAACAGGCAACAAACCGGAAGGTCGGCTCAACATGAAGTTTAGAGGAACATTTGACTTCACTGTCAAGCATCTGTTAAACAAACATGCATCAAATCCGAAGGCCAGCTCAACCCGAAGTTGAGAAGAACATTTGACTTCACCTTTAGGCATCTGTTAAACAAATAGGCATCAAACCCGAAGGGCGGCTAAACCCGAAGTTGATAAGAATATTAGACCTCGCTGTCAGGCATCTGTTAAACAAACAGGCATCGAACCCAAAGGTCGGCTCAACACGAAGTTGAGAGGAACATCTGACCTCGCGTCAAGCATCTCTTAAACAAACAGACATTGAACCTGAATGTCGGCTCAACATGAAGTTGAGAGGAACGTTTGACTTCTATGTCAAGCATCTGTTAAACAAACAGGCATCAAATCTGAAGGCCGGCTCAACCCGAAGTTGAGAAGAACATCTGACATCACCGTCAGGTATCTGTTAAACAAACAAGCATCGAACCCGAAGGGCGGATCAACTTGAAGTTGATAAGATCATTAGACCTCTTTTCTAGGCATCTGTTAAACAAACAGGCATCGAACCCGAAGGGCGGTTCAACCCGAAGTTGAGAACAACATATGACCTCGTCGTCAGGCATCTGTTAAATAAATAGGCATCGAACCCGAAGGCCGGCTCAACACGAAGTTGAGAGGAACATCTGACCTCGCTGTCAGGCATTAGTTAAACAAACAGGAATCGAACCCGAAGTCCGGCTCAATACGAAGTTGAGGCGAACATATGACCTCGCCGTCAGGCATCTGTTAAACAAATAGGCATCAAACCCGAAGGTCGGGTCAACATGAAGTTGAGAGGAACATTTGACTTCACTGTCAAGCATCTGTTAAACAAACAGGCATCAAATCCGAAGGCCGGCTCAACCCGAAGTTGAGAAGAACATCTGACCTCACCGTCAGGCATCTGTTAAACAAACAGGCATCGAACCCGAAGGGGTGCTCAACCCGAAGTTGATAAGAACATTAGACCTTGTTGTCAGGCATCTCTTTAACAAACAGGCATCGAACCTGAAGGTCGGCTAAACACGAAGTTGAGAGGAACATCTGACCTCGCCGTCAAGCATCTCTTATACAAACAGGCATCGAACCTGAAGGTCGGCTCAACATGAAGTTGAGAGGAATATTTGACTTCACTATCAAGCATCTGTTAAACAAAAAGGCATCAAATCCGAAGGCCGGCTCAACCCAAAGTTGAGAAGAACATCTGACCTCACCGTCAGGCATCTGTTAAACAAACAAGCATCAAACCCGAAGGGCGGCTCAACCCGAAGTTGATAAGAACATTAGACTTCTGTGTCAGGCATTTGTTAAACAAACATGCATCGAAACCGAAGGCCGGCTCAACCCGAAGTTGAGAAGAACATCTGACCTCGCCGTCAGGCATCTGTTAAACAAACAGGCATCGAACCCGAAGGACGGCTCAACACGAAGTTGAGAGGAACATCAGACCTCGTCATCCGGCATCTGTTAAACAAACAGGCAACAAACCTGAAGGTCGGCTCAACATGAAGTTTAGAGGAACATTTGACTTCACTGTCAAGCATCTGTTAAACAAACAGGCATCAATTCCGAAGGCCGACTCAACCCGAAGTTGAGAAGAACATTTGACTTCACCGTTAGGCATCTGTTAAACAAACAGGCATCAAACCCGAAGGGCGGCTAAACCCGAAGTTGATAAGAACATTAAACCTTGCTGTCAGGCATCTGTTAAACAAACAGGCATCGAACCCGAAGGTCGGCTCAACACGAAGTTGAGAGGAACATCTGACCTCGCCGTCAAGCATCTCTTAAACAAGCAGACATCGAACCTGAATGTCGGCTCAACATGAAGTTGAGAGGAACGTTTGACTTCCATGTCAAGCATCTGTTAAACAAACAGGCATCAAATCCGAAGGCCGGCTCAACCCAAAGTTGAGAAGAACATCTGACCTCACCGTCAGGTATCTGTTAAACAAACAAGCATCGAACCCGAAGGGCGGATCAACTTGAAGTTGATAAGAACATTAGACTTCTTTTTTAGGCATCTGTTAAACAAACAGGCATCGAACCCGAAGGCCGGCTCAACCCGAAGTTGAGAAGAACATATGGCCTCGTCGTCAGGCATCTGTTAAATAAACAGGCATCGAACCCGAAGGCCGGCTCAACACGAAGTTGAGAGGAACATCTGACCTCACTGTCAGGCATTAGTTAAACAAACAGGAATCGAACCCGAAGTCCGGCTCAATACGAAGTTGAGGGGAACATATGACCTCGCCGTCAGGCATCTGTTAAACAAATATGCATCAAACCCGAAGGTCGCTCAACATGAAGTTGAGAGGAACATTTGACTTCACTGTCAAGCATCTGTTAAACAAACAGGCATCAAATCCGAAGGCCGACTCAACTCGAAGTTGAGAAGAACATCTGACCTCACCGTCAGACATTTGTTAAACAAACAGGCATCGAACCCGAAGGGCGACTAAACCCGAAGTTGATAAGAACATTAGACCTCGTTGTCAGGCATCTCTTAAAAAAACAGGCATTGAACCTGAAGGTCGGCTAAACACGAAGTTGAGAGGAACATCTGACCTCGCCGTCAAGCATCTCTTATACAAACAGGCATCGAACCTGAAGGTCGGCTCAACATGAAGGTGAGAGGAATATTTGACTTCACTGTCAAGCATCTGTTAAAGAAAAAGGCATCAAATCCGAAGGCCGGCTCAACCCGAAGTTGAGAAGAACATCTGACCTTACCGTCAGGCATCTGTTAAACAAACAAGCATCAAACCCGAAGGGCGGCTCAACCTGAAGTTGATAAGAACATTAGACCTCTGTGTCAGGCATTTGTTAAACAAACATGCATCGAAACCGAAGGCCCGCTCAACCCGAAGTTGAAAAGAACATCTGACCTCGCCGTCAGGCATCTGTTAAACATACAGGCAGCGAACCCGAAGGCCGGCTCAACACGAAGTTGAGAGGAACATCTGACCTCTCCGTCCGGCATCTGTTAAACAAACAGGCATCAAACCCGAAGGTCGGCTCAACATGAAGTTTAGAGGAACATTTGACTTCACTGTCAAGCATCTGTTAAACAAAAAGGCATCAAATCCGATGGCCGGCTCAACCCAAAGTTGAGAAGAACATTTGACTTCACCGTTAGGCATCTGTTAAACAAACAGGCATCAAACCCGGAGGGCGGATAAACCCGAAGGTGATAAGAACATTAGACCTCGCTGTCAGGCATCTGTTAAACAAACAGGCATCGAACCCGAATGTCGGCTCAACACGAAGTTGAGAGGAACATCTGACCTCGCCGTCAAGCATCTCTTAAACAAACAGGCATCGAACCTGAATGTCGGCTCAACATGAAGTTGAGAGGAACGTTTGACTTCCATGTCAAGCATCTGTTAAACAAACAGGCATCAAATCCGAAGTCCGGCTCAACCAGAAGTTGAGAAGAACATCTGACCTCACTGTCAGTATCTGTTAAACAAACAAGCATCGAACCCGAAGGGCGGATCAACTTGAAGTTGATAAGAACATTAGACCTCTTTTCTAGACATTTGTTAAACAAACAGGCATCGAACCCGAAGGCCGGCTCAACCCGAAGTTGAGAAGAACATATGACCTCGTCGTCAGGCATCTGTTAAATAAACAGGCATCGAACCCGAAGGCCGGCTCAACACGAAGTTGAGAGGAACATCTGACCTCGCTGTCAAGCATTAGTTAAACAAACAGGAATCGAACCTGAAGTCCGGCTCAATACGAAGTTTAGGGGAACATATGACCTCGCCGTCAGGCATCTGTTAAACAAATAGGCATCAAACCCGAAGGTCGGCTCAACATGAAGTTCAGAGGAACATTTGACTTCACTGTCAAGCATCTGTTAAACAAACAGGCATCAAATCCGAAGGCCGACTCAATCCGAAGTTGAGAAGAACATCTGACCTCACTGTCAGGCATCTGTTAAACAAACATGCATCGAACCTGAAGAGCGGCTAAACCCGAAGTTGATAAGAACATTAGACCTTCCTGTCAGGCATCTCTTAAACAAACAGGCATCGAACCCGAAGGCCGGCTCAACACGAAGTTGAGAGGAACATCTGACCTCGCTGTCTAGCATCTCTTAAACAAACCGGCATCGAACATGAAGGTAGGCTCAATATGAAATTGAGAGGAACATTTGACTTCACTGTCAAGCTTCTGTTAAACAAACAGGCATCAAATCTGAAGGCCGGCTCAACCCGAAGTTGAGAAGAACATCTGACCTTACCGTCAAGCATCTATTAAACAAACAAGCATCGAACCCGAATGGCGGCTCAACTTGAAGTTGATAAGAACATATGACCTCGCCGTCAGGCATCTGTTAAACAAACAGGCATCAAACCCGAAGGCCGTCTCAACCCTTAGTTGAGAAGAACATCTGAACTCGTTGTCAGGCATCTGTTAAACAAACAGGCATCGAACCCGAAGGACGGCTCAACACGAAGTTGAGAGGAACATCTGACCTCGCTGTCAGACATTAGTTAAACAAACAGGAATCGAACCCAAAGGCCGGCTCAACACGAAGTTGAGAGGAACATATTACCTCGCCGTCAGGCATCTGTTAAACAAATAGGCATCGAACCCGAAGGTCGGCTCAACATGAAGTTGAGAGGAACATTTGACTTCACTGTCAAGCATCTGTTAAACAAACAGGCATCAAATCCGAAGGTCGGCTCAATCCGAAGTTGAGAAGAACATCTGACCTCACTGTCAGGAATCTGTTAAACAAACATGCATCGAACCCGAAAGGCGGCTAAACCCGAAGTTGATAAGAACATTAGACCTCGCTGTCAGCCATCTCTTAAACAAACAGGCAACGAACCCGAAGGCCGGCTCAACACGAAGTTGAGAGGAACATCTGACCTCTCCGTCCGGCATCTGTTAAACAAACAGGCATCAAACCCGAAGGTCGGCTCAACATGAAGTTTAGAGGAACATTTGACTTCACTGTCAAGCATCTGTTAAACAAAAAGGCATCAAATCCGAAGGCCGGCTCAACCCAAAGTTGAGAAGAACATTTGACTTCACCGTTAGGCATCTGTTAAACAAACAGGCATCAAACCCGAAGGGCGGATAAACCCGAAGTTGATAAGAACATTAGATCTCGCTGTCAGGCATCTGTTAAACAAACAGGCATCGAACCCGAAGGTCGGCTCAACACGAAGTTGAGAGGAACATCTGACCTCGCCGTCAAGCATCTCTTAAACAAACAGGCATCGAACCTGAATGTCGGCTCAACATGAAGTTGAGAGGAACGTTTGACTTCCATGTCAAGCATCTGTTAAACAAACAGGCATCAAATTCGAAGGCCGGCTCAACCCGAAGTTGAGAAGAACATCTGACCTCACCGTCAGGTATTTGTTAAACAAACAAGCATTGAACCCGAAGGGCGGATCAACTTGAAGTTGATAAGAACATTAGACCTCTTTTCTAGACATCTGTTAAACAAACAGGCATCGAACCCGAAGGCCGGCTCAACCCGAAGTTGAGAAGAACATATGACCTCGTCGTCAGGCATCTGTTAAATAAACATGCATCGAACCCGAAGGCCGGCTCAACACGAAGTTGAGAGGAACATCTGACCTCGCTGTCAGGCATTAGTTAAACAAACAGGAATCGAACCTGAAGTCCGGCTCAATACGAAGTATAGGGGAACATATGACCTCGCCGTCAGGCATCTGTTAAACAAATAGGCATCAAACCCGAAGGTCGGCTTAACATGAAGTTCAGAGGAACATTTGACTTCACTGTCAAGCATCTGTTAAACAAACAGGCATCAAATCCGAAGGCCGGCTCAATCCGAAGTTGAGAAGAACATCTGACCTCACTGTCAGGCATCTGTTAAACAAACATGCATCGAACCTGAAGGGCGGCTAAACCCGAAGTTGATAAGAACATTAGACCTTCCTGTCAGGAATCTCTTAAACAAACAGGCATCGAACCCGAAGGCCGGCTCAACATGAACTTGAGAGGAACATCTGACCTCGCTGTCTAGCATCTCTTAAACAAACCGGCATCGAACATGAAGCTAGGCTCAATATGAAATTGAGAGGAACATTTGACTTCACTGTCAAGCTTCTGTTAAACAAACAGGCATCAAATCTGAAGGCCGGCTCAACCCGAAGTTGAGAAGAACATATGACCTTACCGTCAAGCATCTATTAAACAAACAAGCATCGAACCCGAATGGCGGCTCAACTTGAAGTTGATAAGAACATATGACCTCGCCGTCAGGCATCTGTTAAACAAACAGGCATCAAACCCGAAGGCCGTCTCAACCCTTAGTTGAGAAGAACATCTGAACTCGTCGTCAGGCATCTGTTAAACAAACAGGCATCGAACCCGAAGGACGGCTCAACACGAAGTTGAGAGGAACATCTGACCTCGCTGTCAGACATTAGTTAAACAAACAGGAATTGAACCCAAAGGCCGGCTCAACACGAAGTTGAGAGGAACATATTACCTCGCCGTCAGGCATCTGTTAAACAAATAGGCATCGAACCCGAAGGTCGGCTCAACATGAAGTTGAGAGGAACATTTGACTTCACTGTCAAGCATCTGTTAAACAAACAGGCATCAAATCCGAAGGTCGGCTCAATCCGAGGTTGAGAAGAACATCTGACCTCACTGTCAGGAATCTGTTAAACAAACATGCATCGAACCCGAAGGACGGCTAAACCCGAAGTTGATAAGAACATTAGACCTCGCTGTCAGACATCTCTTAAACAAACAGGCAACGAACCCGAAGGCCGGCTCAACACGAAGTTGAGAGGAACATCTGACCTCGCTGTCAAGCATCTCTTAAACAAACAGGCATCAAACCTGAAGGTCGGCTCAACATAAAATTGAGAGGAACATTTGACTTCACTGTCAAGCATCTGTTAAAAAAACAGGCATCAAATCCGAAGGCCGGCTCAATTCGAAGTTGAGAAGAACATTTGACCTCACCGTCAAGCATCTGTTAAACAAACAAGCATCGAACCCGAAGGCCGACTCAACCCGAAGTATAGAAGAACACCTGACCTCGCCGTCAGGCATCTGTTAAACTAACAGGCATCAAACCCGAATGCCGTCTCAACCCTTAGTTGAGAAGAACATCTGACCTCGCCGTCAAACATCTATTAAACAAATAGTTATCGAACCCGAAGGACGGCTCACCTCGAAGTTGAGAGGAACATCTGACCTCCCCATCAGGTATTAGTTAAACAAACAGACATCGAACCCGAAGGCCGGCTCAACACGAAGTTGAGAGGAACATATGACCTCGCTGCCAGGCATCTGTTAAACAAATAGGCATCGAACCCGAAGGTCGGCTCAACATGAAGTTGAGAGGAACATCTGACCTCACCGCCAAGCATCTGTTAAACAAACAAACATCGAACCCGAAAGCCGACTCAACCCGAAGTTGAGAAGAACATATGACCTAGCCGTCAGGAATCTGTTAAACAAACAGGCATCAAACCCGAAGGCCGTCTCAACCCTTAGTTGAGAAGAACATCTGACCTCGCCGTCAAACATCTATTAAACAAATAGGTATCGAACCCGAAGGCCAGCTCACCTCGAAGTTGAGAGGAACATCTGACCTCCCCATCAGGCATTAGTTAAACAAACAGGCATCTAACCCGAAGGCCGGCTCAACACGAAGTTGACAGGAACATATGACTTCGCTCTCAGGCATCTCCTAAACAAATAGGCATCGAACCCGAAGGTCGGCTCAACATGAAGTTTAGAGGAACATTTGACTTCACTATCAAGCATCTGTTAAACAAACAGGCATCAAATCTAAAGGCCGGCTCAATCCGAAGTTGAGAAGAACATCTGACCTCACTGTCAGGCATCTGTTAAATAAACAGGCATCGAACCCGAAGGGCGGCTCAACCCGAAGTTGATAAGAACATTAGAGCTTGCTGTCTGGCATCTCTTAAACAAACAGGCATCGAACCCGAAGGCCGGCTCAACACGAAGTTGAAAGGAACATCTGACCTCACCGTCAAGCATCTCTTAATCAAACAGGCACCGAACCTGAAGGTCGGCTCAACATGAAATTGAGAGGAACATTTGACTTCATTGTCAAGCATCTATAAAACAAACAGGCATCAAATCCGAAGGTCGGCTTAACCCGAAGTTGAGAAGAACATCTGACCTGACCGCCAAGCATTTGTTAAAAAAACAAACATCGAACCCGAAGGCCGACTCAACCCGAAGTTGAGAAGACCATATGACCTCACCGTCAGGCATCTGTTAAACAAACAGGCATCAAACCCGAAGGCCGTCTCAACCCTTAGTTGAGAAGAACATCTGACCTCGCCGTCAAACATCTATTAAACAAATAGGTATCGAACCCGAATGCCGGCTCACCTCGAAGTTGAGAGGAACATCTGACCTCCCCATTAGGCATTAGTTAAACAAACAAGCATCGAACCCGAAGGCCGGCTCAACACGAAGTTGACAGGAACATATGACCTCGCCGTCACGCATCTCTTAAACAAATAGGCATCGAACCCGTTGGTTGGCTCAACATGAAGTTGAGAGGAACATTTGAATTCACTGTCAACCATCTGTTAAACAAACAGGCATCAAATCCGAAGGCCGGCTCAACCCGAAGTTGAGAAGAACATCTGACCTCACTGTCAGGCATCAGTTAAACAAACAAGCATCGAACCTGAAGGTCGGCTCAACATGAAGTTGAGAGGAACATTTGACTTCACTGTCAAGCATCTGTTAAACAAACACGCATCAAATCTGAAGGCCGGCTCAACCCGAAGTTGAGAAGAACATTTGACTTCACCGTCAGGCATTTATGAAACAAACATGCATCAAACCAGCAGGGCGGCTCAACCTGAAGTTGATAAAAACATTAGACCTCTCTTCCAGGCATTTGTTAAACAAACAGGCATCAAACCCGAAGGCCAGCTCAACCCGAAGTTGAGAAGAACATTTGACCTCGCCGTCAGGCATCTGTTAAACAAACAGGCAACGAAACCAAAGGCCGGCTCAACACGAAGTTGAGAGGAACATCTGACCTCACCATCAGGCATCTGTTAAACAAACCGGCATCAAACCCGAAGGTAGGCTCAACATGAAGTTTATAGGAACATTTGACTTCACTATCAAGCATCTGTTAAACAAACAGGCATCAAATCCGATGGTCGGCTCAACCCGAAGTTGAGAAGAACATCTGACCTCACCGTTAGGAATCTGTTAAACAAACAGACATCGAACCCGAAGGGCGGCTCAACCTGAAGTTGATAAGAATATTAGACCTCGCTGTCAGGCATCTGTTAAACAAACAGGCATCGAACCCGAAGGTCGGCACAACACGAAGTTGAGAGGAACATCTGACCTTGCCGTCAAGTATCTCTTAAACAAATAGGCATCGACCTGAAGATCGGCTCAACATGAAGTTGAGATGGACATTTGACTTCACTGTCTAACATCTGTTAAACAAACAGGAATCAAATCCGAAGGTCGGCTCAACCCGAATTTGAGAAGAACATCCGACCTCACTGTCAGGTATCTGTTAAACAAACAAGCATCGAACCCGAAGGGCGGCTCAACTTGAAGTTGATAAGAACATTAGACCTCTTTGCCACGCATCTGTTAAACAAACAGGCATCGAACCCGATGGCCGGCTCAACACGAAGTTGAGAAGAACATATGACCTCGTCGTCAGGCATCTGTTAAACAAACAGGCATCGAACGCGAAGGTCGGCTCAACACGAAGTTGAGAGGAACATCTGACCTCACTGTCAGGCATCTGTTAAACAAACAGGCATCGAACGCGAAGGTCGGCTCAACATGAAGTTGAGAGGAACATTTGACTTCACTGTCAAGCATCTGTTAAACAAACAGGCATCAAATCCAAAGGCCGGCTCAATCCAAAGTTGAGAAGAACATCTGACCTCACTGTCAGGCATCTGTTAAACAAACAGGCATCGAACCCGAAGGCCGGTTCAACCCGAAATTGAGAAGAACATATGACCTCGTCGTCAGGCATCTGTTAAACAAACAGGCATCGAACCCGAAGGCCGGCTCAACACGAAGTTGAGAGGAACATCTGACCTTGCTATCAGGAATCTGTTAAACAAACAGGCATCGAACGCGAAGGTCGGCTCAACATGAAGTTGAGAGGAACATTTGACTTCACTGTCAAGCATCTGTTAAACAAACAGGCATCAAATCCAAAGGTCGGCTCAATCCGAAGTTGAGAAGAACATCTGACCTCACTGTCAGGTATCTGTTAAACAAACAGGTATCGAACCCGAAGGGCGGCTCAACTCGAAGTTGATAAGAACATTAGACCTCGCTACCAGGCATCTCTTAAACAAACAGGCATCGAATCCGAAGGCCGGTTCAACACGAAGTTGAGAGGAACATCTGACCTCACCGCCAAGCATCTCTTAAACAAACAAGCATCGAACCCGAAGGTCGGCCCAACATGAAGTTGAGAGGAACATTTGACTTCACTGTCAAACATCTGTAAAACAAACAGGCATCAAATCCGAAGGCCGGCTTAACCCGAAGTTGAGAAGAACATCTGACCTCTCCGTCAAGCATCTGTTAAACAAACAAACATCGAACCCGAAGGCCGACTCAACCCGAAGTTGAGAAGAACATATGACCTCGCCGTCAGGCATTTGTTAAACAAACAGGCATGAAATCCGAAGGCCGTCCCAACCCTTAAGTGAGAAGAACATATGACCTCGCCGTCAAACATCTATTAAACAAATAGGTATCGAACCCGAAGGCCGGCTCACCTCAAAGTTGAGAGGAACATCTGACCTCCCCATTAGGCATTAGTTAAACAAACAGGCATCGAACCCGAAGGCCGGCTCAACAAGAAGTTGAAAGGAACATATGACCTCGGCGTCAGGCATCTGTTAAACAAACAGGCATCGAACTCGAAGGTCGGCTCAACATGAAGTTGAGAGGAACATTTGACTTCACTGTCAAGCATCTGTTAAACAAACAGGCATCAAATCCAAAGGCCGGCTCAATCCGAAGTTGCGAAGAACATCTGACCTCACTGTCAGGCATCTGTTAAACAAACAGGCATCGAACCCGAAGGGCGGCTCAACCCGAAGTTGATAAGAACATTAGACCTCGCTATCAAGCATCTCTTAAACAAACAGGCATCGAACCCGAAGGTCGGCTCAACACGAAGTTGAGAGGAACATCTGACCTCACCGTCAAGCATCTCTTAAACAAACAGGCACCGAACCTGAAGGTCAGCTCAACATGAAATTGAGAGGAACATTTGACTTCACTGTCAAGCATCTGTAAAACAAACAGGCATCAAATCCGAAGGCCGGCTTAACCCGAAGTTGAGAAGAACATCTGACCTCACCGTCAAGCATCTGATAAACAAACAAACATCGAACCCGAAGGCCGACTCAACCCGAAGCTGAGAAGAACATATGACCTCGCCGTTAGGCATCTGTTAAACAAACAGGCATCAAACCCGAAGGTCGTCTCAACCCTTAGTTGAGAAGAACATCTGACCTCACTGTCAAACGTCTATTAAACAAATAGGTATCGAACCCGAAGTTCGGCTCACCTCGAAGTTGAGAGGAACATCTGACCTCAACATCAGGCATTAGTTAAACAAACAAGCATCGAACCCGAAGGCCGGCTCAACACGAAGTTGAGAAGAACACATGACCTCGTCGTCAGGCATCTGTTAAACAAACAGGCATCAAACCCGATGGTCGGCTGAACACGAAGTTGATAGGAACATCTGACCTCGCTATCAGGCATCTGTTAAACAAACAGGCATCGAACGCGAAGGTCGGCTCAACATGAAGTTGAGAGGAACATTTGACTTCACTGTCAAGCATTTGTTAAACAAACAGGCATCAAATCCAAAGGCCGGCTCAATCCGAAGTTCAGAAGAACATCTGACCTCACTGTCAGGCATCTGTTAAACAAACAGGTATCGAACCTGAAGGCCGACTCACCTCGAAGTTGAGAGGAACATCTGACCTCAACATCAGGCATTAGTTAAACAAACAGGCATCGAACCCGAAGGCCGGCTCAACACGAAATTGAGAGGAACATATGACCTCGCCGTCAGGCATCTGTTAAACAAACAGGCATCGAATCCGACGGCCGGCTCAACCCGAAGTTGAGAAGAACATCTGACCTCACCGTTAGGCATCAGTTAAACAAACAAGCATCGAACCCGAAGGGCTGCTCAACCCGAAGTTGATAAGAACATTAGACCTCGCTGTCAGGCATCTGTTAAACAAACAGGCATCGAACTCGAAGGTCGGCTCAACACGAAGTTTAGAGGAACATCTGACCGCCCCGTCAAGCATCTCTTAAACAAACAGGCATTGAACCTGAAGGTCGGCTCAACATGAAGTTGAGAGGAACATTTGACTTCACTGTCAAGCATCTGTTAAACAAACAGGCATCAAATCCGAAGGCAGGCTCAACCCGAAGTTGAGAAGAACATCTGACCTCACCGTCAGGTATCTGTTAAACAAACAAGCATCTAACCCGAAGGGCGGCTCAACTTGAAGTTGATAAGAACATTAGACCTCTTTGCCATGCATCTGTTAAACAGACAGGCATCCAACCCGAAGGCCGGCTTAACCCAAAGTTGAGAGGAACATCTGACCTCCCCATCAGGCATTAGTTAAACCAACAGGCATCGAACCCGAAGGCCGGCTCAACACGAAGTTGAGAGGAACATATGACCTCGCCGTCAGGCATCTGTTAAACAAATAGGAATCGAACCGGAAGGTCGGCTCAACATGAAGTTGAGAGGAACATTTGACTTCACTGTCAAGCATCTGTTAAACAAACACGCATCAAATCTGAAGGATGGCTCAACCCGAAGTTGAGAAGAACATCTGACCTCACTAATAGGCATCAGTTAAACAAACAGGCATCGAACCCAAAGGGCGACTCAACCCGAAGTTAATAAGAACATTAGACCTCGCTGTCAGGCATCTCTTAAACAAACAGGCATCGAACCGAAGGTCGGCTCAACAACAAGTTGAGAGGAACATATGACCTCCCCGTCAAGCATCTCTTATACAAACAGGTATCGAACCTGAAGGTCGGCTCAACATGAAGTTGAGAGGAACATTTGACTTCACTGTCAAGCATCTGTTAAACAAACAGGCATCAAATCCGAAGGCTGGCTCAACCCGAAGTTGAGAAGAACATCTGACCTCACTAATAGGCATCAGTTAAACAAACAGGCATCGAACCCAAAGGGCGACTCAACCCGAAGTTAATAAGAACATTAGACCTCGCTGTCAGGCATCTCTTAAACAAACAGGCATCGAACCGAAGGTCGGCTCAACAACAAGTTGAGAGGAACATATGACCTCGCCGTCAAGCATCTCTTATACAAACAGGCATCGAACCTGAAGGTCGGCTCAACATGAAGTTGAGAGGAACATTTGACTTCACTGTCAAGCATCTGTTAAACAAACAGGCATCAAATCCGAAGGCTGGCTCAACCCGAAGTTGAGAAGAACATCTGACCTCACTAATAGGCATCAGTTAAACAAACAGGCATCGAACCCAAAGGGCGACTCAACCCGAAGTTAATAAGAACATTAGACCTCGCTGTCAGGCATCTCTTAAACAAACAGGCATCGAACCCGAAAGTTGGCTCAACACGAAGTTGATAGGAACATATGACCTCGCCGTCAAGCATCTCATATACAAACACGCATCGAACCTGAAGGTCGGCTCAACACGAAGTTGAGAGGAACATTTGACTTCACTATCAAGCATCTGTTAAACAAACAGGCATCAATTCCGAAGGCCGGCTCAACCCGAAGTTGAGAAGAACATCTGACCTTACCGTCAGGTATCTGTTAAAAAAACAAGCATCGAACCCGAAGGGCGGCTCAACTTGATGTTTATAAGAACATTAGACCTCTTTGCCATGCATCTGTGAAACAAACAGGCATCGAACCCGAAGGCCGGCTCAACCCGAAGTTGAGAAGAACATATGACCTCGTCGTCAGGCATCTGTTAAACAAACAGGCATCGAACCCGAAGGCCAGCTCAACACGAAGGTGAGAGGAACATCTGACCTCGCTTTCAGGCATCTGTTAAACAAACAGGCATCGAACCCGAAGGCCGGCTCAACATGAAGTCGAGAAAAAACATTTGACTTCACTGTCAAGCATCATTTAAACAAACAGGCATCAAATCCAAAGGCCGACTCAATTTGAAGTTGAGAAGAACATCTGACCTCACTGTCAGGCATCTGTCAAACAAAAAGGCATCGAACCCGAAGGGCGGCTCAACACGAAGTTGATAAGAACATTGGACCTCACTGTCAGGCATCTCTTAAACAAACAGGCATCGAACCCGAAGGCCGGCTCAACACGAAGTTGAGAGGAACATATGACCTCGCCGTCTGGCATCTGTTAAACAAATAGGCTTCGAACCCGAAGGTCGGCTCAACATGAAGATGAGAGGAACATTTGACTTCACTATCAAGCATCTGTTAAACAAACACGCATCAAATCCGAAGGCCGGCTCTACCCGAAGTTGAGAAGTACATCTGACCTCACTGTCAGGCATCAGTTAAACAAACAGGCATCGAACCCGAAGGGCGACTCAACCCGAAGTTGATAAGAACATTAGACCTCGCTGTCAGGCATCTCTTAAACAAACAGGCATCGAACCCGAAGGTCGGCTCAACACGAAGTTGAGAGGAACATATGACCTCGCCGTCAAGCATCTCTTATAGAAACAGGCATCGAACCTGAAGGTCGGCTCAACATGAAGTTGAGAGGAACATTTGACTTCAATGTCAAGCATCTGTTAAACGAACAAGCATCATATCCGAAGGCCGGCTCAACCCGAAGTTGAGAAGAACATCTGACCTCACTGTCAGGCATCTGTTAAACAAACAAGCATCAAACCCGAATGACGGCTCAACCTGAAGTTGATAAGAACATTAGACCTCTCTGCCAGGCATTTGTCAAACAAACAGGCATCGAACTCGAAGGCCGGCTCAACCTGAAGTTGAGAAGAACATCTGACGTCGCCGTCAGGCATCTGTTAAACAAACAGGCATCGAACCCGAAGGCCGACTCAACACTAAGTTGAGAGGAACATCAGACTTCGCCGTCAGGCATCTGTTAAACAAACAGGCATCGAACCCGAAGGTCGGCTCAGCATGAAGTTTAGAGGAACATTTGACTTCACAGTCAAGCATCTGTTAAACAAACAGGCATCAAATCCGAAATCCGGCTCAACCCGAAGTTGAGAAGAACATATGACCTCACCGTTAGGCATCTGTTAAACAAACAGGCATCTAACCCGAAGGGCGGCTCAACCCGAAGTTGATAAGAACATTAGACCTCGCTGTCAGGCATCTGTTAAACAAACAGGCATCAAACCCGAAGGTCGGTATAACACGAATTTGAGAGGAACATATGACCGCCCCATCAAGCATCTCTTAAACAAACAGGCATCGAACCTGAAGGTCCGCTCAACATGAAGTTGAGAGGAACATTTGACTTCACTGTCAAGCATCTGTTAAACAAACAAGCATCAAATCCAAAGGCCGGCTCAACCCGAAGTTAAGAAGAACATCTGACCTCACCGTCAGGTATCTGTTAAACAAACAAGCATCGAACCCGAAGGGCGGCTCAACTTGAATTTGATAAGAACATTAGACCTCTTTGCCATGCATCTGTGAAACAAACAGGCATCGAACCCGAAGGCCGGCTCAACCCGAAGTTGAGAAGAACATATGACCTCATCGTCAGACATCTGTTAAACAAACAGGCATCGAACCCGAAGGCCGGCTCAACACGAAGTTGAGAGGAACATCTGACCTCGCTGGCAGACATCTGTTAAACAAACAGGCATCGAACCCGAAGGTCGGCTCAACATGAGGTTGAGAAAAAACATTTGACTTCATTGTCAAGCATCTGTTAAACAAACAGGCATCAAATCCAAAGGCTGGCTCAATTCGAAGTTGAGAAGAACATCTGACCTCACTGTCAGGCATCTGTTAAACAAAAAGGCATCGAACCCGTAGGGCGGCTCAACACGAAGTTGATAAGAACATTGGACCTCGCTCTCAGGCATCTCTTAAACAAACAGGCATCGAACCCGAAGGCCAGCTCAACACAAAGTTGAGAGGAACATCTGACCTCACCGTCAAGCATTTCTTAAACAAACAGGCGTCGAACCTGAAGTTCGGCTAAACATGAAATTGCGAGGAACATTTGAATTCACTGTCAAGCATCTGTAAAACAAACAGGCATCAAATCCAAAGGCCGGCTCAATCCGAAGTTGAGAAGAACATTTGACCTCACTGTCAGGCATCTGTTAAACAAACAAGCATCGAACCCGAAGGCCGGCTCAACCCGAAGTTGAGAAGAACATCTGACCTCGCCATTAAACATCTATTAAACAAATAGGTATCGAGCCCGAAGGCCGGCTCACCTCGAAGTTGAGAGGAACATCTAACCTCACTGTCAGGCATCCGTTAAACAAACAGGCATCGAACCCGAAGGTCGGCTCAACATGAAGTTGAGAGGAACATTTGACTTCACTCTCAAGCATCTTTTAAACAAACAGGCATCAAATCCGATGGTCGGCTCAACCCGAAGTTGAAAAAAACATCTGACCTCACCGTCAGACATCTGTTAAACAAACAGGCATTGAAGCTGAAGGGCGGATCAACCTGAAGTTGATAAGAACATTAGACCTCGCTGTCAGGCATCTTTTAAACAAACAGGCATCGAACCCGGAGGTCGGCTCAACACGAAGTTGAGAGGAACATCTGACCTTGCTGTCAAGCATCTCTTAAACAAACAGGCATCGAACCTGAAGGTCGGCTCAACATGAAGTTGAGAGGAACATTTGACTTCACTGTCAATCAGCTTTTAAACAAGTAGGCATCAAATACGAATGCCGGCTCAACCCGAAGTTGAGAAGAACATCTGACCTCACCGTCAGGCATCTGTTAAATGAACAAGCATCGAACCCGAAGGGCGGCTCAACCTGAAGTTGATAAGAACATTAGACCTTTCTGCAGACATTTGTTAAACAAACAGGCATCGAACCCGAAGGCCGGCTCAACACGAAGTTGAGAGGAACATATGACCTCGCCGTCAGGCATCTGTTAAACAAACAGGTATCGAACCCGAAGGTCGGCTCAACATGAAGTTGAGAGGAACATTTGACTTCACTGTCAAGCATCTGTTAAACAAACAGACATCAAATCCAAAGGCCGGCTCAATCCGAAGTTGAGAAGAACATCTGACCTCGCTGCCAGGCATCTGTTAAACAAAGAGGCATCGAACCCGAAGGGCGGCTCAACCCGAAGTGGATAAGAACATTAGACCTCGCTGTCACGTATATCTTAAATAACCAGGCATCGAACCCGAAGGCCGGCTCAACACGAAGTTGAGAGGAACATCTGACCTCACTGTCAAGCATCTCTTAAACAAACAGGCATCGAACCTGAAGGTCGGTTCAACATGAAATTGAGAGGAACATTTGACTTCATTGTCAAGCATCTGTAAAACAAACAGGCATCAAATCCGAAGGCTGGCTTAACCGGAAGTTGAGAAGAACATCTGACCTCACATCAAGCATCTATTAAACAAATAAACATCGAACCCGAAGGCCGACTCAACCTGAAGTTGAGAAGAACATATGACCTCGCCGTCAGGCATCTTTTAAACAAACAGGCATCAAACCCAAAGGCCGTCTCAACCCTTAGTTGAGAAGAACATATTACCTCGCCATCAAACATCTATTAAACAAATAGGTATCGAACCCGAAGGCCGGCTCACCTCGAAGTTGAGAGGAACATCTGACCTCCCCATCAGGCATTAGTTAAACAAACAGGCATCGAACCCGAAGGTCGGCTCAACTCGAAGTTGAGAGGAACATATGACCTCGCCGTCAAGCATCTCTTATACAAACAGGTATCGAACCTGAAGGTCGGCTCAACATGAAGTTGAGAGGAACATTTGACTTCACTGTCAAGCATCTGTTAAACAAACAGGCATCAAATCCGAAGACCGGCTCAGCCCAAAGTTGAGAAGAACATCTGACCTCACCGTCAGGCATCTGTTAAACAAACACGCATCAAACCCGAAGGGCGGATCAACCTAAAGTTGATAAGAACATTAGACCTCTCTGCCAGGCATTTGTTAAACAAACAGGCAACGAACCCGAAGGCCGCCTCAACCCGAAGTTAAGAAGAACACCTGACCTCGCAGTCAGGCATCTGTTAAACAAACAGGCATCAAACCCGAAGGCCGGCTCAACAGGAAGTTGAAAGGAACATCTGACCTCGCAGTCAGGCATGTGTTAAACAAACAGGCATCGAACCTGAAGGTCGGCTCAACATGAAGTTTAGAGGAACATTTGACTTCACTATCCAGCATCTGTTAAACAAACAGGCATCAAATCCGAAGGCCGGCTCAACCCGAAGTTGAGAAGAACATCTGACCTCACCGTCAGGCATCTGTTAAACAACAGGCATCGAACCCGAAGGGCGGCTCAACCCGGAGTTGAGAAGAACATTTGACCGCCCCGTCAAGCATCTCTTAAACAAACAGACATGGAACCTGAAGGTCGGCTCAACATGAAGTTGACAGGGACATTTGACTTCACTTTCAAGCATCTGTTAAACAAACAGGCATCAAATCCGAAGGCCGGTTTAACTCGAAGTTGAGAAGAACATCTGACCTCACCGTCATGTATCTGTTAAACAAACAAGCATCGAACCCGAAGGGCGGCTCAACTTGAAGTTGATAAGAACATTAGACCTCTTTGCCAGGCATCTATTAAACAAGCAGGCATCGAACCCGAAGGCCGGCTCAACCCGAAGTTGAGAAGAACATATGACCTCGTCGTCAGGCATCTGTTAAACAAACAGGCATCGAACCCGAAGGCCGGCTCAACACGAAGTTGAGAGGAACATCTGACGTCGCTGTCAGGCATCTGTTAAACAAACAGGCATCGAACCCGAAGGCCGGCTCAACACGAAGTTGAGAGGAACATATGACCTCGCTGTCAAGCATTTGTTAAACAAATAGGCATCGAACCCGAAAGTCGGCTCAACATGAAGTTGAGAGGAACATTTGACTTCACGGTCAAGCATCTGTTAAACAAACATGCATCAAATCCGAAGGCCAGCTCAACCCGAAGTTGAGAAGAACATCTGACCTCACTGTCAAGCATCAGTTAAACAAACAGGCATCGAACCCGAAGGGCGGCTCAACCCGAAGTTGATAAGAACATTAGACCTTGCAGTCAGGGATCACTTAAACAAACAGGCATTGAACCCGAAGGTCTGCTCAACTCAAAGTTGAGAGGAACATATGACCTCGCCGTCAAGCATCTCTTATACAACCAGGCATCGAACCTGAAGGTCGGTTCAACATGAAGTTGAGAGGAACATTTGACTTCACTGTCAAGCATCTGTTAAACAAACAGACATCAAATCCGAAGGCCGGCTCAACCCGAAGTTGAGAAGAACATCTGACCTCACCGTTAGGCATCTGTTAAACAAACAAGCATCAAACCCAAAGGGCGGCTCAACCTGAAGTTGATAAGAACATTAGACCTCTCTGCCAAACATTTGTTAAACAAACAGTCATCTAACCCGAAGGCCGCCTCAACCCGAAGTTGAGAAGAACATCTGACCTCGCCGTCAGGCATCTGTTAAACAAACAGGCAACAAACCCGAAGGCTGGCTCAACACGAAGTTGAGAGGAACATCTGACCTCGCAGTCAGACATCTGTTAAACAAACAGGCATCGAACCCGAAGGTCGGGTCAACATGAAGTTTAGAGGAACATTTGACTTCACTGTCAAGCATCTGTTAAACAAACAGGCATCAAATCCGAAGGCCGGCTCAACCCGAAGTTGAGAAGAACATCTGACCTCACCGTTAGGCATCTGTTAAACAAACAGGCATCAAACCCGAAGGGCGGTTCAACCCGAAGTTGATAAGAACATTAGACCTCGCTGTCAGGCATCTGTTAAACAAACAGGCATCGAACCCGAAGGTCGGTTCAACACAAAGTTGAGAGGAAAATTTGACCGCCCCGTCAAGCATCTCTTAAACAAATAAGCATCGAACATGAAGGTCGGCTCAACATGAAGTTGAGAGGGACATTTGACTTCACTTTCAAGCATCTGTTAAACAAACAGGCATCAAATCCGAAGGCCGGTTCAACCCGAAGTTGAGAAGAACATCTGACCTCACCGTCAGGTATCTGTTAAACAAACAAGCATCGAACCCGAAGGGCGGCTCAACTTGAAGTTTATAAGAACATTAGACCTCTTTTCCAGGCATCTGTTAAACAAACAGGCATCGAACCCGAAGGCCGGCTCAACCCGAAGTTGAGAAGAACATATGACCTCGTCGTCAGGCATCTGTTAAACAAACAGGCATCGAACCCTAAGGCCGTCTCAACACGAAGTTGAGAGGAACATCTGACCTCGCTGTCAGGCATCTGTTAAACAAACAGGCATCGAACCCGAAGGTCAGCTCAACATGAAGTTGAGAGGAACATTTGACTTCACTATCAAGCATCTGTTAAAAAAACAGGCATCAAATCCAAAGGCCGGCTCAATCCGAAGTTGAGAAGAGCATCTGACCTCACTGTCAGGCATCTGTTAAACAAAAATGCATCGAACCCGAAGGGCGGCTCAACACGAAGTTGATAAGAACATTAGACCTCGCTGTCAGGCATCTCTTAAACAAATAGGCATCGAACCCGAAGGCCGGCTTAACACGAAGTTGAGAGGAACATCTGACCTCACCGTCAAGCATCTGTAAAACAAACAGGCATCGAACGTGAAGGTCGACTAGACATGAAATTTAGAGGAACGTTTGGCTTCACTGTCAAGCATCTGTAAAACAAACAGGCATCAAATCCGAAGGCCGGCTCAACCCGAAGTTGAGAAGAACATCTGACCTCACTGTCAGGCATCTGTTAAACAAACAAGCATCGAACCTGAAGGCCGGCTCAACCCGAAGTTGAGAAGAACATCTGACCTCGCCGTCAGGCATCTGTTAAACAAACAGGCATCAAACCGAAGGCCGTCTCAACCCTTAGTTGCGAAGAACATCTGACCTCGCCATCAAACATCTATTAAACAAATAGGTATCTAGCCCGAAGGCCGGCTCACCTAGAAGTTGAGGTGAACATCTGACCTCCCCATCAGGCATTAGTTAAACAAACATGCATTAAACCCGAAGGCTGGCTCAAAACGAAGTTGAGAGGAACATCTGACCTTGCTGTCAGGCATCTGTTAAACAAACAGGCATCGAACCCGAAGGCCAGCTCAACACAAAGTTGAGAGGAACATCTGACCTCACCGTCAAGCATTTCTTAAACAAACAGGCGTCGAACCTAAAGGTCAGCTAAACATGAAATTGCGAGGAACATTTGAATTCACTGTCAAGCATCTGTAAAACAAACAGGCATCAAATCCAAAGGCCGGCTCAATCCGAAGTTGAGAAGAACATTTGACCTCACCGTCAGGCATCTGTTAAACAAACAAGCATCGAACCCGAAGGCCGGCTCAACCCGAAGTTGAGAAGAACATATGACCTCGCCATTAAACATCTATTAAACAAATAGGTATCGAGCCCGAAGGCCGGCTCACCTCGAAGTTGAGGTGAACATCTGACCTCCCCATCAGGCATTAGTTAAACAAACAGGCATTGAACCACAAGGCCGGCTCAACACGAAGTTTAGAGGAACATCTAAACTTACTGTCAGGCATCTGTTAAACAAACAGGCATCGAACCCGAAGGTCGGCTCAACATGAAGTTGAGAGGAACATTTGACTTCACTCTCAAGCATCTTTTAAACAAACAGGCATCAAATCCGAAGGCCGGCTCAACCCGAAGTTGAGAAAAACATCTGACCTCACCGTCAGGAATCTATTAAACAAACAGGCATTGAAGTTGAAGGGCGGCTCAATGTGAAGTTGATAAGAACATTAGACCTCACTGTCAGGCATCTCTTAAACAAACAGGCATCGAACCTGAAGGTCGGCTCAACACGAAGATGAGAGGAACATCTGACCTTGCTGTCAAGCATCTCTTAAACAAACAGGCATCGAACCTGAAGGTCGGCTCAACATGAAGTTGAGAGGAACATTTGACTTCACTGTCAATCATCTTTTAAACAAGCAGGCATCAAATACGAATGCCGACTCAACCCGAAGTTGAGAAGAACATCTGACCTCACCGTCAGGCATCTGTTAAACAAACAAGCATCGAACACGAAGGGCGGCTCAACCTGAAGTTGATTAGAACATTAGACCTCTCTGCCAGGCATTTGTTAAACAAACAGGCATCGAACCCGAAGGCCGGCTCAACACGAAGTTGAGAGGAACATATGACCTCGCCGTCAGGCATCTGTTAAACAAACAGGCATCGAACCCAAAGGTCGGCTCAACATGAAGTTGAGATGAACATTTGACTTCACTGTCAAGCATCTGTTAAACAAACAGACATCAAATCCAAAGGTCGGCTCAATCCGAAGTTGAGCAGAACATCTGACCTCGCTGCCAGGCATCTGTTAAACAAAGAGGCATCGAACCTGAAGGGCGGCTCAACCCGAAGTTGATAAGAACATTAGACCTCGCTGTCACGTATCTCTTAAATAACCAGGCATCGAACCCGAAGGCCGGCTCTACACGAAGTTGAGACGAACATCTGACCTCACCGTCAAGCATCTCTTAAACAAACAGGCATCGAACTTGAAGGTCGGCTCAACATGAAATTGAGAGGAACATTTGACTTCATTGTCAAGCATCTGTAAAACAAACAGGCATCAAATCCGAAGGCTGGCTTAACCGGAAGTTGAGAATAACATTTGACCTCACTGTTAAGCATCTCTTAAACAAACAAAAATCGAACCCGAAGGCCGACTCAACCTGAAGTTGAGAAGAACATATGACCTCGCTGTCAGGCATCTGTTAAACAAACAGGCATCAAACCCGAAGGCCGTCTCAACCCTTAGTTGAGAAGAACATCTGACCTCGCCGTCAAACATCTATTAAACAAATAGGTATCGAACCCGAAGGCCGGCTCACCTCGAAGTTGAGAGGAACATCTGACCTCCCCATCAGGCATTAGTTAAACAAACAGGCATCGAACCCAAAGGCCGGCTCAACACAAAGTTGAGAGGAAACTATGACCTCGCTGTCAGGCATCTGTTAAACAAATAGGCATCGAACCCGAAATTCGGCTCAACATGAAGTTGAGAGGAACATTTGACTTCACTGTCAAGCATCTGTTAAACAAACATGCATCAAATCCGAAGGCCGGCTCAACCCGAAGTTGAGAAGAACATCTGACCTTACTGTCAGGCATCAGTTAAACAAACAGGCATCGAACCCGAAGGGCGGCTCAACCCGAAGTTGATAAGAATATTAGACCTCGCTGTCAGGCATCTCTTAAACAAATAGGCATCGAACCCGAAGGTCGGCTCAACTCGAAGTTGAGAGGAACATATGACCTCGCCATCAAGCATCTCTTATACAAATAGGTATCGAACCTGAAGGTCGGCTCAACATGAAGTTGAGAGGAACATTTGACTTCACTGTCAAGCATCTGTTAAACAAACAGTCATCAAATCCGAAGGCCGCCTCAGCCCAAAGTTGAGAAGAACATCTGACCTCACCGTCAGGCATCTGTTAAACAAACAAGCATCAAACCCGAAGGGCGGCTCAACCTAAAGTTGATAAGAACATTAGACCTCTCTGCCAGGCATTTGTTAAACAAACAGGCAACGAACCCGAAGGCCGCCTCAACCCGAAGTTAAGAAGAACATCTGACCTCGCCGTCAGGCATCTGTTAAACAAACAGACATCAAACCCGAAGGCCGGCTCAACAGGAAGTTGAAAGGAACATCTGACCTCGCAGTCAGGCATCTGTTAAACAAACAGGCATCGAACCCGAAGGTCGGCTCAACATGAAGTTTAGAGGAAGATTTGACTTTACTGTCCAGCATCTGTTAAACAAACAGGCATCAAATCAGAAGGCCCGCTCAACCCGAAGTTGAGAAGAACATCTGACCTCACCGTTAGGCATCTGTTAAACAATAGGCATCGAACCCGAAGGGCGGCGCAACCCGAAGTTGATAAGAACATTAGACCTTGCTGTCAGGCATCTGTTAAACAAACAGGCATCGAACCCGAAGGTCGGCTCAACACAAAGTTGAGAGGAACATTTGACCGCCCCGTCAAGCATCTCTTAAACAAACAAGCATGGAACCTGAAGGTCGGCTCAACATGAAGTTGAGAGGGACATTTGACTTCACTTTCAAGCATCTGTTAAACAAACAGGCATCAAATCCGAAGGCCAGTTCAACCCGAAGTTGAGAAGAACATTTGACCTCACCGTCATGTATCTGTTAAATAAACAAGCATCGAACCCGAAGGGCGGCTCAACTTGAAGTTGATAAGAACATTAAACCTCTTTGCCAGGCATCTGTTAAACAAACAGGCATCGAACCCAAAGGCCGGCTCAACCCGAAGTTGAGAAGAACATATGACCTCGTCGTCAGGCATCTGTTAAACAAACAGGCATCGAACCCGAAGGTCGGCTCAACACGAAATTGAGAGGAACATCTGACCTTGCTGTCAGGCATCTGTTAAACAAACAGGCATCGAACCCGAAAGCCGACTCAACACGAAGTTGAGAGGAACATATGACCTTCCTGTCAAGCATCTGTTAAACAATTAGGCATCGAACCCGAAAGTCGGCTCAACATGAAGTTGAGAGGAACATTTGACTTCACTGTCAAGCATCTGTTAAACAAGCATGCATCAAATCCGAAGGCCGGCTCAACCCGAAGTTGAGAAGAACATCTGACCTCACTGTCAGGCATCAGTTAAACAAACAGGCATCGAACCCGAAGGGCGGCTCAACCCGAAGTTGATAAGAACATTAGACCTCGCTGTCAGGCATCTCTTAAACAAACAGGCATCGAACCCGAAGGTCGGCTCAACTCGAAGTTGAGAGGAACATATGACCTCGCCGTCAAGCATCTCTTATACAAAAAGGCATCGAACCTGAAGGTCGGCTCAACATGAAGTTGAGAGGGACATTTGACTTCACTATCAAGCATCTGTTAAACAAACAGGCATCAAATCCGAAGGCCGGCTCAACCCGAAGTTGAGATGAACATCTGACCTCACCGTCAAGCATCTGTTAAACAAACAAGCATCGAACCCAAAGGGCGGCTCAACCTGAAGTTGATAAGAACATTAGACCTCTCTACCAGACATTTGTTAAACAAACAGGCATCGAACCCGAAGGCCGCCTCAACCCGAAGTTGAGAAGAACATCTGACCTCGCCGTCAGGCATCTGTTAAACAAACAGGCAACAAACCCGAAGGCCGGCTCAACACGAAGTTGAGAGGAACATCTGACCCCGCTGTCAGGCATCTGTTAAACAAACAGACATCGAACCCGAAGGTCGGCTCAACATGAAGTTGAGAGGAACATTTGACTTCACTATCAAGCATCTGTTAAAAAAAAGGCATCAAATCCAAAGGCCGGCTCAATCCGAAGTTGAGAAGAGCATCTGACCTCACTGTCAGGCATCTGTTAAACAAAAATGCATTGAACCCGAAGGGCGGCTCAACACGAAGTTGATAAGAACATTAGACCTTGCTGTCAGGAATCTCTTAAACAAATAGGCATCGAACCCGAAGGCCGGCCGTCAAGCATCTCTTAAACAAACAGGCATCGAACCTGAAGGTCGGCTAAACATGAAATTTAGAGGAACATTTGACTTCACTGTCAAGCATTTGTAAAACAAACAGGCATCAAATCCGAAGGCCGGCTCAACCCGAAGTTGAGAAGAACATCTGACCTCACCGTCAGGCATCTGTTAAACAAACAAGCATCGAACCTAAAGGCCGGCTCAACCCAAATTTGAGAAGAACATCTGACCTCGCCGTCAGGCATCTGTTAAAAAAACAGGCATCAAACCCGAAGGCCGTCTCAACCCTTAGTTGAGAAGAACATCTGACCTCGCCATCAAACATCTATTAAAAAAATAGGTATCGAGCCCGAAGGCCGGCTCACCTAGAAGTTGAGGTGAACATCTGACCTCCCCATCAGGCATTAGTTAAACAAACAGGCATTGAACCCGAAGGCCGGCTCAAAACGAAGTTGAGAGGAACATCTGACCTCGCTGTCAGGCATTTGTTAAACAAACAGGCATCGAACCCGAAGGTCGGCACAACATGAAGTTGAGAGGAACATTTGACTTCACTATCAAGCATCTTTTAAACAAACAAGCATCAAATCCGAAGGCCGACTCAACCCGAAGTTGAGAAGAACATCTGACCTCACCGTCAGGCATCTGTTAAACAAATAGGCATCGAACCCGAAGGCCGGTTTAACACGAAGTTCATAGGAATATCTGACATCACCGTAAGGCCTCTGTTAAACAAATAGGCATCGAACACGAAGGCCGACTCAAAACGAAGATGAGAGGAACATCTGACCACGCCGTCAAGCATCTCTTAAACAAACAGGCATCGAACCTGAAGGTCCGCTCTACATGTAGTTGAGAGGAACATTTGACTTCACTGTCAAGCATCTGTTAAACAAACAGGCACCAAATCCGAAGGCCGACTCAACCCGAAGTTGAGAAGAACATCTGACCTCACTTTCAAGTATCTGTTAAAAAAACAAGCATCGAACCCGAAGGGCGGCTCAACTTGAAGTTCATAAGAACATTAGATCTCTTTGCCAGGCATCAGTTCAACAAACAGTCATCGAACCCGAAGGCCGGCTCATCCCGAAGTTGAGAAGAACATATGACCTCGTCGTCAGGCATCTGTTAAAAAAACAGGCATCGAACCCGAAGGCTGGCTCAACACGAAGTTGAGAGGAACATCTGATCTCGCTGTCAGGCATCTGTTAAACAAACACGCATCGAACCCGAAGGTCGGCTCAACATGAAGTTGAGAGGAACATTTGACTTCACTGTCAAGCATCTTTTAAACAAACAGGCATCAAATCCAAAGGCCGGCTCAACCCGAAGTTGAGAAGAACATCTGACCTCACCGTCAGGCATCTGTTAAACAAACAGGCATTGAACCCGAAGGCCGGTTAAACACGAAGTTCATAGGAATATCTGACATCACCGTAGGGCCTCTGTTAAACAAATAGGCATCGAACACGAAGGCCGGCTCAAAACGAAGTTGAGAGGAACATCTGACCACGCTGTCAAGCATCTCTTAAACAAACAGGCATCGAACCTGAAGGTCGGCTCTACATGTAGTTGAGAGGAACATTTGACTTCACTGTCAAGCATCTGTTAAACAAACAGGCATCAAATCCGAAGGCCGACTCAACCCAAAGTTGAGAAGAACATCTGACCTCACTCTCAGGTATCTGTTAAACAAACAAGCATCGAACCCGAAGGGCGGCTCAACTTGAAGTTCATAAGAACATTAGACCTCTTTGCCAGGCATCAGTTAAACAAATAGGCATCGAACCCGAAGGCCGGCTCAACCCGAAGTTGAGAAGAACATATGACCTCGTCGTCAGGCATCTGTTAAAAAAAAGGCATCGAACCCGAAGGCTGGCTCAACACGAAGTTGAGAGGAACATCTGACCTCACTGTCAGGCATCTGTTAAACAAACAGGTATCGAACCCGAAGGTCGGCTCAACATGAAGTTGAGAGGACCATTTGACTTCACTGTCAAGCATTTGTTAAACAAACAGGCATCAAATCCAAAGGCCGGCTCAATCCGAAGTTGAGAAGAACATCTGACCTCACTGTCAGGCATCTGTTAAATAAAAAGGCATCGAACCCGAAGGGCGGCTCAACCCGAAGTTGATAAGAACATTAGACCTCGCTGTCAGGCATCTCTTAAACAAACAGGCATTGAACCCGAAGGCCGGCTCAACATGAAGTTGAGAGGAACATCTGACCTCACCGTCAAGCATCTCTTAAACAAACAGGCATCGAACCTGAAGGACAGTTAAACATGAAATTTAGAGGAACATTTGACTTCACTGTCAATCATCTGTAAAACAAACAGGCATCAAATCCGAAGGCCGGCTCAACCCGAAGTTGATAAGAACATCTGACCTCACCGTCAGGCAAGTGTTAAACAAACAAGCATCGAACCTGAAGGGCGGCTCAACCTGAAGTTGATAAGAATATTAGACCTCTCTGCCAAGCATTTATTAAACAAACAGGCATCGAACCAGAAGGCCGACTATACCCGAAGTTGAGAAAAACATATGACCTCGCCGTCAGGCATCTGTTAAACAAACAGGCATCGAACCCGAAGGCCGACTCAACACGAAGTTGAGAGCAACAACTGACCTCGCTGTTAGGCATCTATTAAACAAACAGGCATCAAACCCGAAGGCCGGCTCAACACGAAGTTGAGAGGAACATTTGACTTCACTGTCAAGCATCTATTAAAAAACAAGCTTCAAATCCGAAGGCTGGCTGAACCCGAAGTTGAGAAGAACATCTGACCTCACCGTCAGGCATCTGTTAAACAAACAGGCATCGAACCCGAAGGACGGCTCAACCCGAAGTTGATAAGAACATTAGACCTCGCTGTCAGGCATCTCTTAAACAAACAGGCATCGAACCCGAAGGTCGGCTTAACACGTAGTTGTGAGGAACATCTGACCTCGCCGTAAAGCATCTCTTAAACAAACAGGCATCGAACCTGAAGTTCGGCTCAACTTGAAGTTGAGAGGAACATTTGACGTCACTGTCAAGCATCTATTAAACAAACAGGCATCAAATCCGAAGGCCGGCTTAACCCGAAGTTGAGAAGAACATTTGACCACACCGTCAGGCATCTGTTAAACAAACAAGCAACGAACCCGAAGGGCGGCTCAACCTGAAGTTGATAAGAACATTAGACCTCTCTGCCAGGCATCTGTTAAACAAACAGGCATCGAACCCGAAGGCCGGCTCAACCCGAAGTTGAGAAGAACATCTGACCTCGCCGTCAGGCATCTGTTAAACAAACAGGCATCGAACCCGTAGGCCGGCTCAACACGAAGTTGAGAGGAACAACTGACCTCGCCGTCAAGCATCTGTTAAACATACAGGCATCGAACCCGAAGGTCTCTCAACATGAAGTTGAGAGGAACATTTGACTTCACTCTCAAGCATCTGTTAAACAAACAGGCATCAAATCCGAAGGCCGGCTCAACCCGAAGTTGAGAAGAACATTTGACCTCACCGTCAGGCATCTGTTAAACAAACAGGCATCGAACCCGAAGGGCGGCTCAACCCGAAGTTGATAAGAACATTAGACCTCGCCGTCAGGCATCTGTTAAACTAACAGGCATCGAACCCGAAGGCCGGCCCAACACGAAGTTGATAGGAACATCTAACCTCACCGTCAGGCATTTGTTAAACAAACAGGCATCGAACCCGAAGTTGATAAGAACATTAGACCTCGCCATCAGGCATCTGTTAAACAAACAGACATCGAACCCGAAGGCCGGCCCAACACGAAGTTGAGAGGAACATCTGACCTCGCCGTAAGGCATCTGTTAAACAAATAAGCATTGAACATGAAGGTCGGCTCAATCCGAAGTAGAGAAGAACATCTGACCTCGCCGTCAGGCATTTGTTAAACAAACAGGCATCAAACCCGAAGGCCGTCTCAAACCTTAGTTGAGAAGAACATCTGACCTCGCCGTCGAACATCTATTAAACAAATAGGTATCGAACCCGAAGGCCGGTGTAATACCCCAAATTTTACCCTCATATTTAGTCGGTCATTTCGCATATCATATCATCTGCGCATTTGCTAACCACTAACAAGACCTGAAGGTGTTTGTTTTGCAGAAAATACCCCAGGGGCGTTTTGGTCATTTTTGAAGCATAGTTCGTAATGTTGGGCGTAATGATGTTTTTTTTGAGGCGTTTATTTACGTGGGTTTGATATCAAAGTCTGATCTGTGGAGCAGGGTTTAACAAGAAATCATTCTTCTTTCTTCCAGAGGGAAAACGGTGAAAACTTCGACTGATTAATGGAACTTATTCATGCAATGGTTGGATCGAATTAATTCCAGGATATTTGACTAGTGAGATTTAATCGGATGTTGAGGTGTTTGCAAATTAAAGCATGGAGAAGCAATTGGGAAATGATTTTAATAGAATATGTGAATTTTATTCATAATATTTTATTATCATTATTACAAGTTTGCAAAGTGAATCACAAAGAGGAAATGATTTGGATAAAAAATGTTATTTATTCATAATATTTTTTGTTACAAGTTACAAGGGATTACATTAAAGTTCTAAGGAATTACATTAAAGTATCTATCCTAAATCCTAAAAACATCTAAGTGTCTTCATGCTGGCTTTAAGCTTCGCCGCAAATCTCGACTAACCTGCACATCAAAGCAAAACAAACAATATAGAAAAAAGGGTTAGGAGTTTTTTCGACACTCTCAGAACAATGTCATCATCGAGTGTCGGGAGTGGCACAACCGAAGCTGCGTCCTACCCCCGTTACCGATCCGCGCCGTAGGCGTCAGATCAGGTAATACATGTTCTTATCAAAATGGGACATCCGAGAGATAGAAAAATATAAATGAAGTGGGACTGATTCGTTTCGCCGCGATTGGATTTCCAAACTGATACAAAGGTAAATTTGGACTCAGACCCGGATGCCGGCAGGTCTGGATCACTTTTGTTTTCGAAAGTTTCCAACACCTGAAATTCCACAACAGCATCAGTACAAAATTGATAACAGTTCATAAGCTGCAGCCACTGGTAATTGGAAATTCAAACTAAAAGTGCACAACTGCATCAAGTCTGAACCACATAAGTGAGTTCATGAACACCAAGTTCAAACAGAACAGAAAAATGGAACACAAAACAAGCTGCATCAAATTGCATCAAACACTGTATCCAAAAGTGCAGAAGAATCAGAATTAAGGTCAAGTTTCAGTTTGATATCACAGCCAAAACACCTCAAAAGGTAGTCAGTTCGCAAGTCACAAAAAACGTGAATGTAAGAATATACCATATCAAGGAACCAATCTGAGTCCACGTTAACACCGAAAAAATCAACAATCAAGAGGACTGTTTTCACAACCAGACAGAGTAAAGATAAGTCATACCTGCGACCGAATGCGCAAGGCACATGGGAAAGTCTGGGCTCAGTTCATACATCATAGCCCAGACTCACGGGCAACTCAAAAAGATTAATGGCATAAGCTCATGTTCCATCAATTCAGTCCCAGCATCATGGTAAAATTCAGAGAAGAGTCAAGGCGTATCAGGTTTGGATAACAAATTCACACAAGCCCAGAAACCCTGTTCAGAAACCAAATTCACACAAGCAAGGAACCCAGCAGAAGTTATCAAAGGCAACAGTAGTATCATAGGTTCCCTCGTCAGGCTCAGAACATCATCATCATCGCCGTATACCATCCTCGGCGGCCTTTAACTCGACCAAAGCATCAGTACCAATTCTGAAAGAAGAAAAGATGGTCAGTGAACTTAAAACTGGAAGAGTAAATTGAACTTGAAACCATATCAGAAAACGATTCGAAACAGCAGTCCCCAAAACTCATAACGGACCATAAGAACAGGAACAAGATCAGCCCCATAAGAAAAAGAACAAGCCACACTAGAAGATCAGGGTCAACATTAATGTTTACAAAGAATCAACAAGGAACGTTCCAATAACCAAACAGGGCATCAAAAATGAAATCACCAAATCACACATTATACCAAAAGGAGCAAGTGAATGCGCAAGATCATACCAGAAGAAAGCAATAACAACAGTTCAATCTGGAAAAGAGGAGAACAAGTTCAAACAGCAGAACCAGCTCATATCAGTCACAGTAATCCCAGGGTCGCGCAGGAGCTCAAGGCTCAGTTCATCAACATCATGGCCCAGTTCACGGTCACATCTCAGCCAAGGGATAATTGAAACCGAGTTCGTAATCATGTGGACAACAAAATTGTCATGAACATCAAAGACCTGCATCAGAAAAACCAACGTGAATCCAGAGAAATCCAATTCAATCCAATCGAGGAAACGAAGAAACTGGATATCCACAAATCAAAACGAATCTGTTTTGTTCAAAGAAGATCAAAATAAATTCAGATTGTGTTAAGAAGGTTCAGAAGATCCAATCCAATCAGTACCAGAAAAGGAAAGAAATCGTATCAAACCTCAATCAAAATCTAAAAATAGGGTTTCTGAAAAAATCAATGCCCAAAGTGAAACGTAAGTCCAAAAAGCCCACGAATAGCAACGAAATCAGAAGAATATAAAAAGGGAACGATATCACCTCGTTGAGGACGCTAGAAAAAACAGCGAGCAACAACTGCAAGCGAAACCCTAGAGGGAGAGAGGACAAAATTGCGAACCCTAACGAATAACCATCGGTAGCCGTTAAACTCGAACGAAGGAAAGTTGTGAAGCAAAGGCCGCCTTCGTC
The DNA here is from genome assembly GCA_963859935.3 of Lathyrus sativus. Taxonomy (NCBI): domain Eukaryota; kingdom Viridiplantae; phylum Streptophyta; class Magnoliopsida; order Fabales; family Fabaceae; genus Lathyrus; species Lathyrus sativus. The sequence goes on along the minus strand of CAWUDS030000940.1, from coordinate 8,026 downwards.
TTCGACGGGCAACCACGCTTCGAGGCTCAGCTTAGCTTCATCGCCACCATCATCGCCCCAACGAGATCATCCGAACTCAAGCTAAAAGGTTGATTACTCATATTTCAAGATCTCATATATTTGTGTGCATTTGTGTTTTCAGGAATTGGTGAGATGGAAAACCCAACATCGAATGGCCGATGGAGAAGATGAAACAAGAACGAGACGAAGAGCATGCGCCGCGAGACAAAACGGGGGGTTTTGGAACCCTAAGTTTCTACTATGACATTCAGTTGAAGTGGCAACGGGCCGAAGAATCACCGGCCCAACTTCCCAAACTTTTTTTTATTTTTTATTTTATTCTATTATTATAATTATTATTATTATTATTGATTTGTTAAAATAATGTTAAAATCCATTTTTTAAAATAAATAGTATTATTTTTTTTTTTCAAATGACATAAAAACCTACCTTAAAAAAAAAATAATAATAATGTGGAGTTTTGTTAGAAAATTAGGTTAAAATAGTTTTTGAGGATTTAAGTTAAATTAATTTATCAATATTAAAAATCCTATTTTAATTCAAATTGAAGTTTATATCATAATATAAAACCACAAAAATATGCATAATTTCACTTCCTGGCGTGTCTGATAATTCATCTAATTCTGCACACTAATGTTGTTTGTTCGTTTTGCAGCTTATTATGTTTACCGTTATTTATTTATAATTGTAACTGTTTCCTGGTTGTAATCTCGCGAACCAATAATCGCATTTACTCTCCGCATTTTACTTCCGCTTGTATGATTTAAATTTCTCACACTTTCATCACTATTATTTACGTCACGTTGCACATCCGAAGGTTAGGTCTAGCTTTTGGTCGCCGCGCCAATAGTCCTCAACTTCAAACCCTTTCACCTTACAAACCCTAAATTTTCACAAATGCCTCGCCGCAGGCAAAATTACAATTTTACCCCTAGCATTAGGTCAAAGAGCCGCCGCGCTCATTTTAGGGTTTCCCGCCGCGGAATCCCTAACCTAACCCTAATTACAACTTAACATTTCAACGTAGAGATTTGGAGTTCCTACACTCCACGTAAGCGTGTCCTTAAGATGCGTTTATTCCCCTTGAGACCTTGACCACAGTCAAGAAGTCTCTAACCTCCCTTTTGAGGGGAACTACGATTACTCTGATTCCACTCCCGTAAGGATACGTAGGCACAAGATGCGATGTCTTGCCGAGTAAACTTAGAATTAACCCCTTAGGTTTATTTTCTCACTTTTAATCCCTTTGTACATATACCTTAAGCAAGAATAAATAAAGCAAATAGTAAACATCTGAACAAAAGGTTCCTGTAGAGTACTACAGAAGTTTAGGGTGCTAATACCTTCCCTAAATTTAACCAACCCCCGAACCCTAGATCTTTCCCCGCATTGTGTTTACGATGCAAAATAGGTTTTCCCTCTTTTGACCTTTTCCTTCGGATAAATCAAAGAGCGGTTGTGAATTGAATTGCGATTCAAACTCATTAATAGTTTGTGATCCTATTTCCACCGCAACAGAAAATGGCGACTTCACTGGGGACTGGTAACTTTTGAGGGTTATCCCTAACTTGTTCATATTTATTACTATCTGTGTTATTATTCATTTGCATGTATATATTTGTGCTTTGATTGTGGGACAGTTCCTTGTGCTGTGAGATGAGTCCTACACCCGGATCTAGTGTACCTTAGGTAAATGGCAATAGACCAAGGAAACTGTACGACGTATATCGATACGGTTGATCTGGTGGCCATAGTTAGTGCGACTTCTTGGTTGGTGCTTATATTCCTTAAGTCAAGTTGAGGATAATATTGAGGCTGCCATATGTTGTCAATGCACTAACTGACTTTTAGAACCCTAGTTAACTCATCTTGGCCTTTAGAAAGTAGTGAGGTAACCGGCTTTGGTGCAGACTGAAGTTGGTTGACACTCGATACTACGCTCATTGAGATCTTAAACTTGGAGGGTTTTGGTTGGCAAGTAAGTTGCCTTCTGAACAACCACCCTTGTGAAGGATCAATGATATTGAGATCCCTTAGAACCTGGTTACTTTTGTAGGACAGGATGAACCATCTAACTTCAGGGGAGGGTACTTGCCTTTGAACTTCATGAAATCTTCATCCACATTTTAGCATCATTTACTTTTTTGCATTGCATGTGTCTCCCGATTTCTCACACTCGGTTCTCTCACCTTCCAGTTTCGTCACCCTGAGTTCTCGGCACCAATACAACACCAGAGCTCAAACTCGGAAAAGAATGGAGGATCAGGCAAAAGAGATTGATCGCCTTAGCAATGAACTCGAAGACCTTCGAGGGGGTATGGGGCGTATGATGGAATTGTTACATGTCATGAATGCTAAGATGGATACCCAGCCCACTGTTGTTTCTGAGATTACCGGCGTTACTGTGGACCCTCCACCAAGTGTGACCGTAGCAAGGGACCCACCTTATGGTCTTGCTCCAGGTTTTGTGCCTCCTCAAGCCACTGTTCCGATTAATCAACCTGTTCAGCAAGCCGTGCCCTTGTTTTCTGAAGTTTCTAGGGGGGCTCCTATCTTTGCACCACCTGTTGTACACACTCGTGCGCAACCGTACTTCAATGAGACAGTTTTTGATAATCTTGATGAGAATGTTGAGGGTTATGAGAAACATGATAAGCTTCGTGAGGAAGTAAACACTATCGTCCAGAGATTGAAAAAGGTAGAGGGTGATCAAATTTTTGGGACCGCTGCAAGGGATGTTTGTTTGGTCTCAGGTTTGGTTATTCCCCCGAAGTTCAAAACTCCGAACTTCGATCGTTATGAAGGTGCCACCTGTCCTAAGAGTCATTTGATCATGTATTATCGCAAAATGGCTGCCCATGTTGAGAATGATAAACTGATGATTCATTGCTTCCAAGACAGTTTGAAGGGTGCTTCTTCCAAGTGGTATTTAACTTTGGACCAATCCCGCGTTAAGAGCTTTCAAGATTTATCTGACGCTTTCATCAAACACTACAAGTACAATATGGATCTGGCTCCTGACAGAAGACAGTTGCTGAGTATGTCACAAAAGAATTCTGAGTCATTCAAAGAGTATGCTCAAAGGTGGAGAGAGACTGCTTCGCAGGTAGAACCTCCTTTGACCGAGAAAGAGTTAGCTGATTGGTTTGTCGACACAGTCCGTCCAGAATTTTACGAGAGAATGGTGGGTAGTGTGACTTCAAATTTCTCCGACATCGTTGTTGTGGGTGTCAAGATTGAATTGGGTATGAAGAGTGGTAAAATGACAAATAATCATGGCGCTTCTAAGGATCAGCCGAAGAAACCTCCGTATAGCTCCCAGAAAAAGAAGGAGAGTGAGACTAATGCTATATCCTCTGGTAGACCAAGGGAACGCTTTTATCGGCATCCGCAAGGTTATGCTCAACCTCAAGGGTACCCAGTCCAATATGCTCAACAACCCTATGTGGCAGCTATTACACCTTCTTTCAATCAACAGGTTCCCATGTATCAACCTATGCAACAACCTCCTGTTTATCCGCCTCCTGTCAACTACCTACAGGCACCCAATACTCCTGCTCCTCAACAGCCAAAGAGTCCGGCTCCTCGCCAGAATATGCCGAACAGAAGAACGTATAAACCTTGTCCGCCGATCCCGATGACTTTTACCGAGTTGTATCCCTCTTTGGTCAAGCAAGGTCTAATCACTACTCGGGCTTTGGGTCCGCCTCCTAATCCTCTACCCGCCAATTACAACGCCGCTGCTCATTGTTTATTTCATGAGGGTGCGCCTGGTCACGATCTGGAAAATTGTTATGCTCTCAAAAATATTGTCAGGGATTTATTGGAAAAGAAGATTTTGTCATTCGAAGATCCTCAACCAAATGTTAAGAAGAACCCTTTTCCTAACCATGAGAGTGTCAATGCCATTAGTGCTGATTCAGAGGAAGGTTATGCCCTTAATGTTGAACAGATTAAGACTCCTCTTAAGATGTTCCATTCGAAACTGTTTGAAGCCGGTTTGGTAGATACTTCCCACGTTGCATGCGCAAGTTGTGAAGCCAGTATTAATGGTTGCATGTTGGTTCAGAATGATGTTCAGAGGTTAATTAGTGAGGGTGTTTTACAAGTGACAAGCCAAGCCAAGAAAGATGAGGTCGCTGCGGTCGAGCCTGTCTTCCATCAGCCTGAATTAAAGGGTAAGGTACCAGTGTTTAATCTATCAGGGGCAGGTTCTGCCAATCCCGTGTTCGATATACCAAAGTCGTCTATCCCTGAGGCGAATCAGCCTAAGCCTATAGTTATTCGAAAACCAGGTCCGTTTCCTTTCAGTGATCCTAAAGCCGTGCCTTGGAAATACGACGTGACGATGATTGACAAGGAGTCTGGGAAGGTTATTCCAAAGGAAGAGGGTAAGGATACTGTGACCAATATCGCAGAGGTAAGCAGGATGACCCGCAGTGGCCGTGTGTATACTCCCCATTCCAATGAGGTCCCACCTAAGGAAACAACTAGTACCCCGATGCCTGCCAAAGACAAAGGTAAAGGAGCCGTCACGAATGATAAAGATGCCGAATTTTTGAGGATCATCAAGAAAAGTGACTATAAAGTTATCGATCAACTTCATCAGACTCCTTCCAAGATCTCGATTCTATCTCTGTTAATGAGTTCACCCGCTCATAGGATGGCCTTGCAGAAGGTTTTGACTCAAGCACATGTGGATCAAGATATCAGCACCAGTCGGTTTGATAGTGTGATTGCCAATTTGACCGCCTGTAACACCCTCAGTTTCAGCAATGAAGAGTTACCGAAGGAGGGTCCGAACCATAATCGTGCTTTACATATATCGGTAAAATGTCAGGAAGACAATTTAGCGAGAGTGCTAGTAGACACCGGGTCTTCTCTGAATGTGCTACCCAAGAGGGTTCTCGATAAGTTGGCTTGTAAAGAGACTGTGTTGAAACCTACTCCTTTGGTTGTCAAGGCTTTCGATGGCTCTCGCCGGTCGGTAATGGGGGAGGTTGAGCTTCCTATCCTGATTGGTCCGCAAATTTTTAATATCACGTTTCAAGTCATGGACATTAATCCCAACTACAGTTGTTTACTCGGAAGGCCGTGGATTCATGCCGCTGGGGCGGTAACCTCAACTTTACATCAGAAGATGAAGTTCGTGATCGATGGAAAGTTGGTTATTATACACGGTGAGGAAGATCTGATGGTCAGTAACCTGTCTTCTTTCCGTTACATCGAGGCCGATGAGAATGCTTTAGAAATCTCCTTTCAAGCACTTGAGATCGCCAATGTTGTTCTGCTAGAAGTCGAAGAGACAGTGGGTCAGGGCAATCCATCTTTTGCATCTCTGAAGAGTACCAAATCAACAATTGACAGGGGCATTCCTGAAGGTTGGGGAGAGGTAATTGATGTCAAGACCAAGACTGATCGCTCTGGGTTGGGTTACAAACCAACTCAGAATGGAGCTGCCACAACCGTCGAAGGGCGTCCGAAGGTTATCCAAGAAGTATTTGTCAGCGGAGGTTTCCAAGTCAATGCCATCAGCGACTGTGAAGAAAATGAAGAGCTGAGCAACCTGGTGTTTAAGGGTGATGCAGTTTTGAACAACTGGGAGGCCGTAGAGATCCCTGTTATTTTTCCTTTGTCAAAGTAATTTTTTTTTTAAAAGAAAAAAAGTTTCATTTACATTTCAAATAAAAATCCGTAGCTCTGCCCAAGGCTATAGGGTCGCTTTTATTGGGCCACCTTTCATTTCTAAAAGGATATTAATAAAAGCAGTTTGTTCAATTCCACTTTGGTTCATTTGCGTTTTTCGTTTTCACTTTTAAAAATGAAATTGGCAACCTTTCTTCCAAAAAATAATAATAAAAAAAACAGCATTTCATTCTTACATATCTTCGAGCATTTTAATTAAGTAAGCCTTCCATCATGCAGAGATATCGTAAACCTTGTTGGATCCAATGACTTTACTGACACTCCTGACTAGGATGCACCCATCAATCAAGCTGAGGACGAGGGTGAAGAAGATTTTGAAGTACCCGCTGAACTGACAAGATTGATTGAGTACGAGTACACAGAGCTTCAACCGTATAAAGAGCAGGTGGACTTAATTAATCTTGGTACAGATGAGAACAAGAAAGAGGTCAAGATTGGTGCAATGCTGGTGACAGAGGTTAGGCCGAGGTTGATTGAGTTGTTAAAAGAGTATGTTGATGTGTTTGCGTGGTCGTATCAAGATATGCCGGGCCTAGACACGGATATTGTTGTTCACAAGTTGCCGCTTAAGCCAGATTGTCCACCTATCAAACAAAAGCTTCGAAGAACGAGACCCGACATGGCTTTGAAGATTCGAGATGAGGTTAAAAAGCAGTTGGATGCAGGTTTCTTGGCAGTCGCGAAATATCCAGATTGGGTTGCCAACATTGTGCCAGTGCCCAAGAAGGACGGTAAGGTTAGGATGTGTGTAGACTACAGGGATCTGAACAAAGCAAGTCCAAAAGACGACTTCCCACTGCCACATATTGATACACTTGTAGACAATACAGCCAGTTTTGCGTTGTTTTCATTTATGGATGGTTTCTCTGGCTATAATCAGATCAAGATGGATCCCGACGATCGAGAGAAGACTACTTTCATTACTCCTTGGGGAACCTTCTGCTACAAAGTCATGCCCTTCGGTTTAAAGAATGCAGGGGCAACTTACCAACGTGCTATGACCACTCTTTTTCATGATATGATGCACAAAGAAATTTAGGTGTATGTGGACGATATGATAGCCAAATCTCAGAGTGAAGAGGAGCATGTAGACCATTTGGCGAAGCTGTTTGAACGACTCAGGAAATATCAGTTGAAATTGAATCCTGCAAAATGTACCTTCGGCGTCAGATCTGGAAAACTGCTTGGTTTCATTGTTAGCCAGCGAGGGATTGAGGTGGATCCTGACAAAGTCCGAGCCATTCAAGATATGCAGGCTCCGCGAACCGAGACGCAAGTTAGGGGTTTTCTGGGACGTCTGAATTACATTTCCAGGTTTATCTTTAATATGACCGCTACTTGTGAGCCGATATTCAAGTTGCTTTGCAAGGGGCAGACAGTTGAGTGGAACCCTGATTGTCAGAAAGCGTTCGAGAAGATTAAGGGTTATTTGCAAGATCCCCCTATTCTGATCCCGCCCGTACCTGGAAGACCGTTGTTTATGTACCTTACTGTTCTCGAGAAGTCTATGGGTTGTGTGCTTGGACAACATGATGAGACTGGGAAAAAGGAACATGCAATTTATTACCTGAGCAAGAAGTTTACCGATTGCGAAAACAGATACTCACCATTAGAGAAAACTTGTTGTGCATTGGCATGGGCCGCTAAGCGCCTTCGGCAGTATATGGTCTGTCATACCACGTTATTGATTTCTAAAATGGATCCGATCAAGTATATTTTTGAAAAACCTGCTCAAACCGGGAGGCTAGCCCGTTGGCACATGTTGTTATCCGAATATGACATCCAGTACGTACCCCAGAAGGCGATTAAGGGTAGTATTTTATCTGATTATCTTGCAGACCAGCCAGTTGAAGATTATGAACCTCTTAAGCTCGATTTTCCTGATGAGGATATTTTGTTGATTAAAAGAGATTGTGAAGAGCCAGATCCGAGCGAAGGTCCAGAACCAGGTCTTTGGTGGAAGATGATGTTTGATGGTTCCTCAAATTTCAATGGGCATGGTATAGGCGCCATTTTGATGAACCCAAAGGGTGGATTCACTCCATTTACAGCAAGATTGGACTTTGAGTGCACTAACAACGTCGCAGAATATGAAGCATGTATCCTCGGCCTCGAAGCAGCGATTCACCTCCGAATCAAACTTCTTAAAGTAAGTGGTGACTCAGCCTTGGTTATCTACCAGGTACAAGGCAAATGGGAAACGAAGAATGAGAAGTTAATCCCTTATAAGGATTACATTATTGAGCTGATCAAGCATTTCGACGAGATAGAATTCGAGCATGTTCCTAGATCCGAGAAT